>JAJJMC010014721.1:1061879-1091912 GCA_023531435.1 Papaver californicum | reverse complement strand
GACGAGGAAGCTGCAAGACTTAGTGAGCGAGCTTCTGATGCAGAAGCTGAAGTGCAGTTCTTGAAGCAAGCTCTGGCAAAACTAGAATCTGAAAAAGAAGCTGGTCTTCTCCAAACCCAGAAGTATTTGGAGATGATATCTTATCTGGAGATCAAAGTTTCTCAGGCAGAGGAGAATGTGGAGGGACTAAATGGTCGAGCAAGTAAAGCTGAAAATGAAACCCAATGCCATAAGGAAGACGTTGCTAGATTAAAATCCGAAAAAGAAGCTTGTCTTGTACAATACAATCAGTGTCTGGAAACCATATCTAATCTAGAAACCAGAATTTCTCAGGCGGAAGACGATGCTGAAGTAGTAAATGGGCGAGTTACTAAAGCCGAAGCCGCAGTTCAAACCCTAAAGGAAGCTCTTTTGATATCAGAACTTGATAGAGAATCCAGTCGTGCTCAATACAATCAGAGTTTGGGGACTATTTCTAATCTAGAGGTCAAACTCCGTCGTGCAGAGGAGGATGCTTTAAGACTTAACGAGAGAGCTGAAAAGGGGGAAAGCGATGTCCAGTCTCTGAATCAACTTGTTGCTACATTACAGGAAGAGAAGGAAACAGCTGCGCTTCAGTATCTCAGTTGTTTGGGGACAATATCAAATTTGGAGACTGACCTCATTGGTACCCAAGATGAGGTGAAAAATCTGAGGAGTGAGATAGCTAAGGTAGTTTCAGAGTTACACGGTACTGAAAAGCATAATCTTCTTTTAGAGAATTCGCTTTCTGACGTGAATGCACAGATAGAAGGGTTGAGGGTGAAAGTAAAAGTATTCGAAGGGTCATGTTTAGCTCTTCAGGAAGAAAAACTTACTCTTGTTGCTGAGAAGTCCAGCCTAGTTTCTCAGCTTGAGATTGTTATGGAGAAAGTTGGGAGGTTGTCAGAGAAAAACACCCAATTGGAGAATTCTATCTCTGATGCAAATATTGAACTCGACGGGTTAAGAATTAAATCAAATAGCTTAGAAGAATCTTACCGATCTGTTGACAGTGAGAGATCGATCCTTCTTACTGAAAGAGACACTCTCTTGTCCAATTTAGCAAGTATTCAGAGAAGGCTTGAAGTTCTGGAGAATAACTATGCAGAACTAGAAGAAAACTACTCAAATCTGAAGAAGGAGAAGATATCCACAATTCAACAAGTAGAAGAACTACGCATATCCTTGAATCTAGAAAAACAAGAACATGCAAACTTTGTTCAGTCTAGTGAGACCAGGCTAGCTCGTTTGGAAGACCAAATTGTTCTCGTGCAAGAAGAAGGCTGTTTGAGAAAGAAAGAATTTGAAGATGAACAAGATAAAGCAATCAAGGCTCAAGTTGAGATCTTTATTCTGCAAAGATGCATCCAAGATATGGAAGAAAAAAATTTCTCTTTGATGATTGAGTGCCAAAAATACTTCGACGCATCAAAACTATCAGAGAAAGTGATCTCGCAACTGGAACAGGAGTCGTTTGAACAACATGTGGAAGTCAATTCCTTGATAAACCAACTTGAAATTCTGAGAATGGGACTTCATGAAATTCTGAGGTCACTTGAAATTGAACCTGACCGTGAATGCGAAGAAGATAAATTGCTTCTACAGAAAATTTTGCGTAAAATTAATGATGTCGGGAGTTCTTTATTGGCAAGCCAGGAGGAGAACCAAGAACTTCTATTCGAGAAGTTCGTTCTTGAAACTTTGTTAGGGCAGCTGAGATTAGAGGCAGCAAATCTGGAGTCTACGAAAAATACTGTTGATCAAGAGTTGAAGATGAGATCCGAGGAGCTAATGATGCTGCAAGACGAGAAACAAGAACTGTTGGAGATGAATGGGCAACTGAGAGTGGAAGTAAGATTAGGGGAACAAAGGGAGAAAGGACTCAAGGTTGAGATGGACTGTCTACATACAGTGTTGTCAGATTTGCAAGAAGAACATCTTGTGTTACAGTGTGAATATTCCAGTGTACATGAAGAAAACAAATTGTTAGCAGACGAAAGCTCAGAGCTGAAGGAGAAAAAGTGCTTGCTAGAGGAAGAGAACAGTGTTATTCTTGAAGAGTTACTGACTCTAGGTAACCTGTTTTCAATTTCCAAAAGCCATTGTGCTGAGAAGGCTGTGGAGTTAGAAGCGCTCAGTAATAATCTTGATCAACTTCGTGAGGTTAAACATAATCTCGAGAAGGAGAATATTGCAATTGGGGAAAAACTGGAAACTGTTGAAACAGATAACATTCATCTCCAGACTTCAGTTTTGAAGTTGGAGGATGAACTGAGTGGAGTCAAGAATGTAAACAGTCAGTTGCATCATCAGCTTCTGAGTGAAAAGGATATGGTGAATCAGAAGGATATGGAGCTTTTAGAAGCAGAGCACAAGCTCAAAGCTGCACTGAGTGATAATGTAGAGTTGCTCAGAGATATTGAGGAACTGAAGAAGGAAAACGACGTGGCTAGGGTGAGAAGAAAGGAGTTACAAAAGCAGAATTTTAAGCAACTAGAAGAGAATAATCATCAGATCAAGGAGATTAGATCCCTTCGAGAGGCACATGACAAGTTCGAATCAGATTTGGCTAAATTACATGAAGAGGTTAATGATTGTAAAGCTAGAGAAGCTTTTTTGAGTGTTGAGCTACAAAATGAGATCCAAACACGGGAAGCCGAGGCCACACAGATGTTTAGTGACCTTCAGATCTCCACAATCTGCTCTCAGCTATTCGAAAATAAGGTATATGAGGCCATTGCAGCCAATAAGAATCTTGAAGATGATAGTATTCTAAATCAAGCAGAAATTGAACACCTTAAAGAAAGACTTGGTGTTTTAGAGGGTGAAAGTGCAGAACTAAAATCAAATTTAGTTGCGTATAATCCGGTCATTGTTTCTTTGAGGGATAGTATAACTTCTCTTGAAGATCATGCACTTTCTCAAGCAAAGAGCGGGGAAGGTGGTAAACAGGTATGTGGGTTTCTCTCTTTTTGGCTGTCTCAATTTTGTTAACAATTCGAAGTTCCTCAATCAGATAAATATATTTTACTCTTCAGTTACAGATTCAGAATGAAGAGTTTGTAGAGAGCTGTTATGAACGGAATGGTATAACTTCTCTTGAAGATCATGCACTCCCTCAAGCAAAGAGCCGGGAAGGTGGTAAGCAGGTATATGGTTTTCTCTCTTTTTGGTTATGTTTCAATTTTGTTTACAACTTGAATAGTTCCTCTATCAGATAAGCATATCTTACTCTTCAGTTACAGATTCAGGATGAAGAGTTTGCAGAGAGCTGTTATGAGCCGAATGACGACCAAAATTTATTGGTGGTGGATGGAGTTTCAGAGTTGAAGGAGTTGCAGGCTAGGGTTAAATTGTTGGAGAAGGCACTTGTGGAAATGGTGAAGCTCACAAAGCAGGAAACCTTAAATGCCAGCACTAGACTCGAGGCTGCAAAGAAAGAAACTGAAGAGCTGAGGTCCAAAAGTAGTATTGTTCGAGAAATAGTCCAAACGAGTGGGGTTACTGTTGCTATGCAATTGGAAAATGAGGAGCTTGGGAATGAACACGGAAATGTCAATGTGCAGAAAACTGAACCTGAAATCTCTAAAGTAAGTAATAGTGTTTCAATGAAAGATATTCCACTCGATCAGATATCGGAATGTTCATCGTATGATCATGGATTTGGTTCGCATGGAGTAAGCAGGAGAGAAAATGCGGAAACTGATGATCAGATGCTCGAGCTATGGGAAACCAGCGACCATGATTATAGCATTGATACTATAGTCAATAAACCACAAAAGATGAAGCGTGTGTTAAACCGAGAACGTCCCACACAGCAGCAAATTAATGCAGTGGATAAGCAGAGAAGTCGGAATCCCTCTTCTGAGTTTGAAGTTGAGAAGGAGCTCCGAGTGGACAGCTTAGAGATATCCAAGAGAATGACAGAGCCAGGTCAAGATGCAAAGAAAAGAAAGATCTTGGAAAGACTGTCTTCTGATGCGCAAAAATTGATGAATCTTCAGATAACCATCCAAGATTTGCGAAAGAAGATAGAGAAGTCTAAGAAGAGTAAGAAAACAAAGTTTATTGAATACAACAACATTAAGGAGCAGCTACAGCTAGTTGAGGAAGCAACCATGCAGTTAGTAGATGTCAATGGTACATTGATTAAAAATGCTGAAGAGGGTCCTCTTCCCTCAGATCGTAGAGGTCTTCACGAGCCTGAAGAGAGTGCAAAGCTTCAAAGACGGAGAGTTTTGGAACAGGCACGAGAAGGGTCTGAAAAGATTGGACAGTTGCAATTGGAAATGCAGAGGATCCATTTTGTTTTGCTGAAACTTGAGGACGAAAATGATGTCAAAGGAATAAATGTTGCAAAGAAAAGTACTGGAGTTTTATTACGTGATTATATCTCTGGTGGTGTAAGAGGTAGTAGCCAGGGGCGAAAGAAGAAGATTCCTTGTTGTGCCTGTGTGAAGAAACCTTCAACCAAAGACGAATGAGGCGATAGAGAGTCAGCAGATTTTTCCTACCATTTTTAGAATATGAGTTGAACCTTTCAGTTTTAGATTTTTACATTCTCCCACTGCTAGATAAGCTTTGTTTAGAGATGTTTGTTGTCTAGAAATAATTAATCTATTGCTTAGTTGATTATTTTGATTATTAACTGTACCTTGCTCGACTCGAATAGATTAATTTCCACTGTCTGTTTTAATGTTTTGGCAGTGCTCTGTCTATTAATTCCCATTTCCCAGTCTTTGTAAGCAATTATCCCCTGAGTGGCGAGTGCTGTCTAATATTACGAAACGTGAAAAATTGCTTGAGCGTAACCTATGTTGTGTCGCTTAGGCGTGCTTACGGCACCTAATGCGACAAAAAAAAAACTAGAGGTAATGGCTCATGAATTGGGCGCCTTGGGCGCATTATTGGTGAGGCGCCCATTTTACGAATTTAAAGGAGGATTAGGCAACACCCAAACAAAATTAAACCTTAACTTTTACTATAACTAAGCGGCATAGGATCTGCAGTTGCCTAATTAACATTCTAAGATTGAATAATATATATTCCCTTTGTTTCAATTTAGATGATAATCTAGGTTTTTTTTTATATTCCACATTACTTGATAGTTTTCATATTTTTCCACAAAACTACTAATAATATCCTAATATTTTGTCTTGAAACTATAAATTTATTTATAAATACACTAATAATAATTAATGTTTGAAGATTTTTTTTCTAAGGACAAAGATGAAAAATTTTCATATCATCTAAACTAGAACGAAGAAAGTAATATTAAACTCGGATTTGCAAATAACCGGCGAGAATTAGGATTCGAAATTCACAAAGGATTTTCTTTGTTATATAAACTAGGAATTGATATCGTCTCTCCCTCTATATATATTGTCTAAGATAACCATTATTCTATTGAAACCGTAATCATGAGACTCTTCCCACAGATCTTAGAAAACATATTTTTTTCGTTTAGACATTGAACCCACCTTACAGAGTAAACAAGTATGCGCAACTTGGAGAACGATCATCGGTAACAATGTAGGTCTCATTTTCGCATTTAGATATGCTGATCCGTGGGGTTCTAGGGGTGCAATAGAACTCTACTACGGAGATCCCAAGTTCAAAACCTCCGGTATGTGGATTTGGCTACGTTGGTTCAACTAATGAGTACAAGATTGTTCGGATTTATTTCAAAAACTGGGCAGCATACGTTCAGGTATATACTCTTGGGAGTCACCTTGGATGGAGAGACAAAGGGAATGTCCCTTGTGTCTTCTCGGCTGATGAGTCAGGTATCTTTGCTAATGGAGGTCTTCATTGGATCAACATGAAGGGTGTTCCTTGACGAGAATGTAAGATTTTAGCTTTCTGTTTGGCTGATGAGGAATTCTGGCCTATCCTATCCCATCCCCTCCTTTTGATCATAGTAATAGGGACTGTTGCAACTCCAAACTCATCCTCTTGGGAGGTAATTTGTGTGTTGTTCATATGAACCATCAATCTATAAACAAACGCCTAGATATATGGGTGATTAAGAAGAAATTGAGTACTGATGCTGGTATTAGTTACCGCGAAGCAAAAGAACAACAACACCACAAATACTACTACGACCACACATGGGGTTGGAGTAAAGAGTACAGTATATATAGCATGGGAAGGTGAAGTTATGTACCGTTCGTTATTACAAAACGGGAAACAGTTCTATTATGGCAAAATGGGACTAGTAATCTTCGTTGTTACGATCCTAAGATGTCAACTTTGCAAAAATACTCGGATAGAGACGAATGCGACAATGTGTACGTTCAAGCAATTCCTCACACGAACAGTCATGTTTCGTTGGAAGATCTTGGAGAAAATCCATAGAAACCCAAGAAGCCGGTGCTAGAGCCTTGCTGCCCAAGTTTTGTGTTCAATAGTTTCCGATGCAAATGATAGATCCTCGTAATATAGTGGTTGTACAATTATTTGTTTATTCTAATTGTTATTATCTTCTTAAGACTACTTTGTTGGCCGTGGCTAAAAACTCTCGAGTTCTTATCAGCTACCCAGGAAAAAAAGCTCTGGCAAGATATTTGAGCAGGAACGTTAGTACACATTCTTTGGGTATTCAATAGATTTTCGTACTCTTTTTAAAATCTCTTAAGATAAACAGATATTTTTTAGAGGCTTCGCGACAATCTCCAATGCAGGATTTTTTAGATGCCAATGTCATTGCATTTTCTACCAACCCAAAACAAGTAGAAAAAAAAAAGAATCATTTTGGATTGTTGGTTGTGTATTCGACGGTCAGAAAAAGGCCTACGTGAGCCTTTACATATGTACACTCTAAATTTCTACTCAAGTGCATCTAGAGATGTATGACGTATCGGCCCACAATATCATAACCCACAAGATTACATAGATGCATGACGTATCGGCCCATAATATCATAACCCACAAGATTACATATTTAACGTGTTGTGTCACAGATTAAGATATGTCGTGATATGTCGTGTATGAGAATATGTTTTGTAATATTATATCTGAAAAATAACCGTGTTGTGATATGATATGTTGTGTCGACATACTTATTTTATATTACAAAGAAAATATTTTTCAGATACATGTTATTAATATTGTTATAGATATAAGTCAACGTAACAAAAATCAAATGTTAAAAAATTGCTAAAATAAATGTTTTTTTTGTGAAATATATACATGAAATATAATATATTACATCGTATTGTGTAATGTTTTATGCATGTTATGACGTGTTTTTTAGTGTGTTGTGATGTGCTTTGTACTTATTCGTAACACATATTGTGTTGTGCCGTGCTAGTGTGCCGAATAGCCAGTCACAACCCAACACACGGAGCTAAAATGTTATGTCGTGCTATGCTTGGTCATATGATGTATTGTGTTGTGCTTAAAAATTAACGTGTTGTGTCATAAACGTGTTGACACTGTACAATTTATACTCTAAGTACACCCGATTAGGGGTGTAAATTGGATTGGGTCGAGTAGCCCGACCAATTAATTAAATGAATAAGGACGAGCTGGACAAAATACTCTTTTGCTCGTTAAATCAAATGGACCGAACTGACAGGGATTTACAGTAAAATAAGATGTTCGTGTCCAGTATGTTATAATTTTATAAATTATAATATTTGTAACATAAGATAAAATTTGGAAATGAAAAATTAGACCAAGTAAATAAATAGTATTAACGGAAAACTAGATCAGACAGTATTGACGGACTAATGGGTCAGATAGAGGATCGGACAAAGAAATTCAGCTTTTAGCCTTTATCCACCTTTTTATTTAAATGGACTGTATCGGATCAATCCATAATGGGCATGATTACTTATGAAACTTCATGGATAAAAGACGGTCGGTACTGGACCTTGGACTACGAGGTAAAATTTACACCCAACGCCCGATTTCAGTATTTAATGCCCCTCAATTTCATTACACTTCGAATCAATTTCATTTGAGTTTTAAGGTTGTAAACTGCAGATTTCAGTATTCAAAGCCACATCTTCCTGGGTTTCTAGCTTAATATATACAGCCGCTAGTTGGTGGCCTCGCTGCTTGCCATCAAGTCTCAACACAAATGCGCACCCTGTTGGATGCGTTCTATCTAGTAAAATATGAAAATAAAAATAAATACCCTTATTGTTAGTGGGTTAATGTTAAAACACGTAACTACCGTTATTTTTTTTTGAGAAAGAAAAATCACTTTGTACTCGTTTAATTAAGGAATTCAAAAAAGAAAGAAAGGAACAAAAATATAAAACATGAAGAAGCCTTTATTATATTTCCATGATCAACAAACATACAACACACGCATAGTAGAACATCCAAAACATAAAGTGAATATAAAATCACAATCCCACACCTTATAAAATCACAATCTCACACAAACCAGTATATATTTCACTTACACATTCCAAATGCAAAACGTGAACTCATAATTTTTCCCGATCAACTGCCGTACGCAGTTCAGTATAGAGGGAGGCAAGATATTTCATGCCCGATTTGCGGTATGGGAACTCCCAACCCAGACTAACACCATCAAAACCATACTGACGAGCCACTTTAATAGTGGACTGTATGAAAGATTTGCGGTTCTCTTGTTTGCAAGCCATTGCAGAAAAAGCTGAATTCGTCGCTCCTTCATCAGTTGCACCTCCAATTGCTAGGAAAGCCTTCACAGAGCTGTTATTTGAATGGAGATGACGCGTGAACTTAGACATCAAAGTCTTATGATCGGGCATCCATTTATTATCAGTCGGAGTAATCTTTAGTTTGAAATTTGCGGCTGGATCAGGATTGAGAAAAGCATAGAAGACATGAGTGTAGTGGGAAGAGGTTATGGTTGATGGAGGTTTTGAACTTGCATCCCATGAAGGCCAATAACCGCATATGATCCCGTTACTAGACATATTAGGCTTGATTTTTTATGCACGACTAAGCAAAACGAGATACAAGACTTAAAATTTTCCCAGATACCATCGGTACGTATAGGGCTGCACAGGAACCGACTGGAACCGAAGAACCGGACCGGAACCGTACCAAAAAAAAACAAACCGAGAATACAAGGTACAGGGTACGAGTACAAAAAATGGGAACCGAGTACAACCGGGTACAAGGTACGGGTACTACCCCTGTACCTGTACCATGTACCCTGTACCTGTACCTCCCCATGATCTTTTACAAAGTTGGTTACTAAAACCTATTGTTCTTGATCTTTTATATGATTATATACTAGATGATAACTCTAATGTTGAAGAAGGTAATGTGATTTTTTTTTCTTTTTTTTTTTTTTCTTTATTAGTTATCAATTCAATCTTTAACATAATATTCATTTTTTAATGGATGTTGCACAGTTATTGGGTCCTATGCCAGCGCTAGAATCTTTTCATCCTTGAAGTTTATTAGATTCATTTCATCGAAATCTTTACTTTCTTGAATCTCATTATGAAACCCTTAAAACCTTTACATTCTAACTTTATATTGGTTATTCTTCTTTTTTGTGTTTATTTGATGGAAGTTAATACTGTATACATTTCGTAATGAGAATGGAATGATAGCAACACTTAAACTTTATATCTCTTTTACTTCAACAATTTACATTTATATTTAAATTTTAGATACAAAAAAAAAAAAAAAAAAAAAAAATAGGGTACATGGTACGTACCCGGAACCGAACTCAGGGTACAGGGTACAAGACAGGAACCGAACCCAGGATACAAGGTACATGATACAAGTACAAAATTTAAGAACTGATCATGGGGAGGTACAGGTACAGGGTTCCACCAAGAACCGAACCGACCTTTGTGCACCCCTAGGTACGTATATATAGTGCGTAAATTACCTACTACGCGGCTACTACGTGGCAGGTCTATGAATAAACAAATAAGAAGCTTGAGAACCTGCCAATAGGAGTAGATCAAGAGCAAAGACAGATACTTGAGTCAACACTCTCAGAACATATTGTATTCATACTGCGCGGCCAATTTTAGACCTAGAAAAATATTTGTGACCGACTGTAAAGAACAAATGTCTCATATTCAATTATTTTTATTAACAGATAATTTTTTTACTTAACTTGTATTAATTAATTTAACAAGCTAAATTAATTAATGTTTAAATTTGATTATAGTTGGTATTAGAATTATAACGGAGAGTGTTAATTAAGTTTGAAAAGGAAAAAAAAAACTAGGGAAATTAGGAAAAATTAGGGTCTTGTTTACGGTAACGACGAATTAAGAGATGAAATTGTGGGTGCATTTATATCTCGCCTATCAAATTATCATATTTTTGATCTTACTGATTTGAATTTTTGTTGGATGATCATGAACATGTAAACCAAAGCACAATTGAGGATTTGATTCAAGCAAATAAAGAATCATACCGAGCAAATAAAGATTGTAATTCTTTTATGGGTCGGGTATATGTGTTAAGGATTTCAAAACATGTATTTGTAGCTTATAATTACCAAAAAATAGATTTAAAAAAAATTTGCATGCTTTCCTAGTAACTAAATTAGGTTTATAATATTTTCCCCTGATTATCACATGGCTAAGTCATTACAAACATACCAGGAAAGCTCAAAAGAGAAAAATCTAAAATTGCTTAAGCATATAAAGATTCAGACAGTGTTTCCATATATTTAGGTATCAAGTCTCTTATCCATATAGAGACATAAATCTTTATATTTCTGCACACATTAATAAGATTTTTTTTTTCTCCTCCTCTCTATTTTATGCTTCTTTTTTCCTATTTTCTAGTTTTAACAAATAAATATATTCAGAAGAAAGTTATTTGGATTAGTTTTGTTCTTTAGCAAATCTGTAAAGCTATATTCCTTATTGGTCATTTTGTGCTTCTTCTTTCCTATTTTTTAATTTCATAACAAATAATATATTTTAAGAGAAAGTTACTTAGATTGGTGTGGGTGTCAAATATCTACTCCAACATGTTGCAGCAGGGCGCGACACGACTCAACAATTATGTCTGCGCAACCATAATATAAGTGATAGCATTTAAGCTCCGCCCACAGCTTAAGTCCGGAGCGCAAGAATTAGCTCTGCCCATAATTCAAGTATGGAGCGCAAGTACAAGCTCCGCCACAGTTCAAGTCCGGAGGACAGCAAAGCAGTAGGATGAGATTTGAGCGTAGCAAAGTGAAGAAAGGCAAGCTCTTGTGTGCGCACAATCCTGTATTAACATGGACGCGCAGCGGACTCCATCGACACGTGTCGCACTTTATTGACATGTAGCACGGGGGCAATTGGAAGCACCAATATTCTAAAGTCCGTAAGTCATACAACCTAGACCGTATAAGGGAGGAAAGCTTAATCCAACAGTAAAGGGGACAGATGAACCTTGATGGACACACGTCGAGTGTTTGACGATGAAAGCAGTATACTAATCAACAAATAGAAGACTTCAAAGCTAAGATAAGGGTAGAGGGTAAAATAGACTTTCTACTTTCCTATGTAAGAAAATGGATAGAAACCAAATAGGATAAGTTTGGCTGGGTCGGTATTAATTTCGGGATAGAACCCAGAAGAATACTTCTTCTCTTTACGGGAGAAAGGAGACAGCTTCTTCTTCATCCATTTTCAATCACTGTAATCATTAATTCATTCAATAAAATTCAAACCTTCATACCCGTGGATGTAGGATGATCAAAGCCGAACCACATTAAACGCCTTGTCTGAATTTTAATCTTTTCACAGTTCAATTTCATTCTGTTTTTCATAGTTAATTTTGATCTGAATCTTTGGATATGGTGATCATAATTTTGGTCACCACAATTGGTTTTGTTCTTTGGCAGATCTGTAAAGCCATTTCTAGTTACTACCGTGATAAAATGAGATGTTTAAACAAACACCTAATGAATTTCATTTTCTACGATCTAGAACAAGAAAAATGATCATTTTATTTTGTATAATTATTTTTTTATTGATTGTCTAGTTTACGGTCACAAAAAGGTCCACGCGAACCCTTACGTCAGTGCATTTTATACAATTAGCGCAGCCGACTACCACGACTAAATAACCATCGGGGGCTCCATCTCAATGCACCCAAACCATTGAGAATCGTAGGATCAACGGAAAACGGTCAAACTGGCCCATTTGGTCCAATCTACGCAGTACCTTGCCGTTATAATTTTTAGTCAAAGGAGTGGGGGTTTATCTTAAAAAACGTCGTATTATGTAAGGAGAGTTCACAATCCATTAGTTTCCACCAAAAATCAGTTTATTATTCCTTATGGCTTGGTCCAAGCTAATTTCTAACAATTTTCACCTTAGCTAGATCTAAAAAAATCTCATCAACTATCATCCTAGTGCATCTTGGGATATATTTGCACCGTTGCAGGTAGACTTCATGCAAACTCAATCGCTCGTACACGATCATCGTCTGTATGCTACTGTGGAACGTAGAGCCTTGAATACCCCATTTGAGTTAGTAGAGGATAGGGCTGCACAGGAACCGACCGAAACCGAAGAACCGGACCGGAACCGATAAAACCGTACCCCAAAAAAAACCGGACCGAGAGTACAGGGTACAGGGTACAGGTACAAAATTTAGGAACCGGGTACAAACGGGTACAAGGTACAGGTACAGCCTAAGAACCGACCTGTACCGACCCAAGGAATCGATCAATATTAACCATTGATCTTTTTATGTTGAATTAATCTCCATCGTTGAAACTGTGGCTAAAAATTACATCAAAGTTTAACTTTAACCAGTCCAGCAGAAGCAGAATTCCTCTTTCGTAATCTCTTCAAAGAAACCTAAAATTCAAAGAAGATTCAGTAAGGGATTTCACCCTGAGCTCTTTAAGTCCATCAGAAGAAAAATAAGAAGATGATGATTGTCTCGATTTCGAATTGATTATCCCTTCGTTTTTCTTTTTTTGAGAAGAAGATTTGTCTGATGAGGTAAATTTCTAACCTAAAGAAGTTAGGGGTAGTGACTAGTGAGGGAACTTGTGAGAAACTCAGAAACCCAAATCTTGAAGGAGCTCTTCAGTTGTCACAACAAACTAATTGGTAATAATCGTTTTGCTCTTCTCTCTGATTATGGTCGAATGTTGTTTGATCGTGGAAAAGAGAAATTGCAACACTTTGAGTTTGGATTTTCTTTTTTCGGGAGTTTGAAATTTTTGGATAGATTTTTTAAAGAATTTTTTCAGGAACTGGTTAATAATAATGGGTACTCACCAGATTCGTTGTTTACTACTTTAATTGCTGGTATACTAGCTAATAGTGGTGTTATTAATACTGTTAGGAGTTTGAATGTAGCTGTTTGCTTCTATCTTTATTTTATTTTTACTTGTTCCTTATTTGATCGTGGAAGGCATTTGATAGATCAATTGTAATGGCTAACTACAGTGGGAAATTTGTTTATGAGCTTGTTTTGAAACATAGGTCACAAGTAGAATTTTTGGTGGAGACTTGGATTGCATTTGTGTTCATGATTGTTACAAATGGTAAGAGTATTAAGATGATTGATAAGATGTCAAAGAGAAATAGGTTACATCTGCATTATGAGTTGCTTATTGTTGCATTTTTTCATCTTAGTTCATTGAAAGTTCTGGGAATCTAAGGGGATAGTTTAAAATTTGTTTCCGAGTTTCTTTCTTTTGATACATCCACTATAATTCATCAAGGGTTCTTGGGACTGCAACTTGGGGATCTCCTGCATCATTTGTTGTTGTTTTATGCTTCTCATGGTGCTTTCTCTGATAGAACTGTTAGACCATATTATGCAGCTGTTAGAAAAGTGCTTTCTTAAGTGATTCAAGTTTTAATTTCAGCATATGATATTTCTGTGATTCATGATTATTTTCTTATATATTGCAGCCTTGCAGGAAGCGAGGAATTTTAAGAGTTCAAACTTCAAAGCATTCAAGCGAGGAAATTCAGCGATAAGAAATGGTAAGTCAGTGGCTCAGTGCACATTTGTCTTTTTGTATGTTTCAGTTTCTTATGATTGCTTGATGTATGTTTTTTTTATCAATTGCCAATTCATTTCCCAAGTATCCAGTCATGTATGTCCATCCACTCAGTGATTCAGAACCTGTTTATGTTTGTTTTTCTTCTGTTATGAATGGATTTGTGTCAATTTTAGAGGCTTCATTTATCATTTGGTGAACCTGTTTATGAACCTGTTTAAAATTTTAGAGGCTTCATTTATCATTTGGTGCTTTTGGTCCATATATTGATACAAAACATGGTGCATGAATTGCTCTAACCAACTTTCAAAATCCTTAGTTTATCTGTATTTTTAGATATGAGTTTCGCTATCAGGCTGTTTTTTTATGAAACACCGATAAAATCGGATACTCATACTGCATACATTTGATGTTAAGGTAATATTCTGGCCATTTGAGTATTGGAGAGAGTACATATGATCACTATTAACTGTAATCCCTTGAATACATGCCTTGCTACTCCCAGCAGTGAAACCTACGGCTTAATCCTTAATTCTTTCGCCCAGCAATGAAACTACGGCTTAATCCTCAATTCTTCAAGTTGTTTTTGAAGGTGTTCTTGATGTTCATCTGCTTGCAGCATCTTGAAATAGACTTTTTGAAGTTTTTCAAGTAACCGTTTCGAACGCTTGTAGAGTTGCATAAAAATTTTGATTTGTCCTGGTTGTATTGATAGAAGTCCTTTATCATACATATTTTGTTGGCCATTCAATATCAGTGACCGTAAATGTGTATTATCAGATGGAATCAGTTTTGTTAAACTCTGTTGTGATCTTACATACTGATTTGTTAAAGATAGAATCTTTTTACTATATTTTTTATGGATTGGATCTTTACTACATTTATGAATAGTTTTTATAGATTTCTGCAGTTCTGGACATAATCTCGATAACAAACCACCAAGAATTTCTTTTTTACATTTATTTTCTTTTGTTCCCAGATTTCTCATATGGCAGAATCAACAATTTATATTTAAATTTCATATATAACAAAAAAAAAGAAAAAAAAAAAAGAAAGGTACAGGGTACGTACCCGGAACCGGACCCGGGGTACAGGGTACAAAACCGGAACCGGACCGAGGGTACGGGATACAGGGTACAGGTACAAAACTTAGGAACCGACCCTAGGGAGGTACAGGTACAGGGTACCATCAAGAACCGAGCCGAACCGACCTTTGTGCACCCCTAGTAGAGGGTAACTCCAACTTCGAGCTTGCTCCGCTACTTGAGCTAGGATGTTAACTAACTCCACATGAGCCCTGCTCTAGCCTTGCTCCACCTGAGTCAAGTGTTCGCACCACTTAAATCCACCTTGTGCACCCGTACTACGAAGGTTTTATATATATAATCATTCAATCTCTTAGTAGCCCTAGTTTTGTTGCCAATTGAAGGATTGATGGACGATCTAACTTGCTAACTTCAGGCCCAATCTATTGATAGACGGTCTAACTGGCCAACTTTGAGCCCAATCTACATGTCAGTAACTATTAATCAATCTCTAAATAACTTTAGACTAATAATCTCATATTGCCTAAAATCTTTAAATAACTTTAGATTTAAGGGTGAGTAACGAGTGAAATCCGTGGATTTGGTGCTATCCAAATCTAACCAATCAAAATGGTAGATATTAGATTTGTATCCGTGTTCAATCCATCATACGTGGATTTAACACTTTCGTACTTTTATTAGAAAAAAATAAAAATAATTAACATGTTAACAAAAAAACTAATTTAAACATTAAACTACTAAAAATTTAATTAATATGTTAAATTATTATAACATGACAATGCTCAAATTATAATAATGTCACTACTTGCTTGGCAATTTGAATCATCGGTACAATTAGACTAAATTGAAAACATTAAAAGTTATATAGTACCTGTAAAATACACATATCTCTCTTTGTATTTTATAAATTTTCTATTTATCCTTAAATATAGCGGGTGTGGATATCCAATAGATTTCTATAACCCCACATCCAACCGATTATTCAGTGGATTTTAAAAATGCTGCCATATCCAATCCATCCATGAACAAGTTGGGTCTCCACCCGCCAAACTACCGGTGGATTAGGTCGGATTGACTAGTTTAGGTTCATATACTCAAGCTACTAGACTTATGGTTCCACATTGCCTAAAATTTTAAGCTTCTATACACATATATGATGAGAGGCCACTCCATTCGTTATTAATTAGTTTTGAGTTAAAAACCCAAAAATCTCACACTATATAATACCAATATTCAAGATTGTACACTGGTTTTGGACGAAATTAGAAGAGAAAGTAAGGGCAATGGTGATCATTTCTGAATGGATATAACTATTCCTTTTTTCAATAATGGTTTGTTAATTTTGTTTAACACCATATGTTTGTAAAACTATTTTAATTTAAAATAATTGAGGACGAAATCGATCTGTTTAGGCTAAATTGATGTAGTTTAACAACAATTGGAGACTGCCAATCTTTAATTATCAAATAGATTTTGGAAAAAGATGATCAACTGCTACCTAATTTGATCGAATTGAATGAGATTAAAAAATAAATAAATTATGAAGTGATACATTCTAATCCTTTTATAGAAAAACTCCTTTCGATCGTCCGATGACACAAAAAAACCTTTATATATTTCTATGATCAGCAAACATTACGTACACATACTGGAACATTTTTGAGACATAAATAAACTAGGTATAAAACAAAACCACACCTCATGAAAAGATTACATACATGGAAGGATAGGACGTCTTGAAGACTCCACGCATTTGCTTCCTTAATTCCTCCATGCCGTTGAAGCTGAATGTCACACAGACCAGTAATGTGTAGTTAAATTATGAGTTCGAGAAACAAAAAGTCTAAACAAACATTGAGATAAAACTCAGTACTTTATGATACAATCAAATGCGAAAGAGAAAATTAGTTTATTGTCTAAATATCTCAAAAATATGATTTAAATGGACAAATAAATATTAGATTTGGGTGAAATAAACACCAAATACCCTAACTAATTATATCATTTATTATTATCTTTTATCTTTTTTCTCTCCAATTTAAAAATAAATATTTATAACTTTCAAAATATATGCCCGATTTTAATAAAACTTATATTTTTGAAAAGGGTTTTGGATGATTTACAAAACAAGATCCATCGTTGATAGTAATTTTGAAAGTTTATTTCTTGAAAAAAAATATCCAAGATAAAACTGGTTACATCCCAGCTTAAACTAAAATAAAAAAAGTTATTCAAACTCAATATTTAGTCATTGTTCGACTCGTTATAGGTGTTGCCTTGTTGGAGATCATATACAAGAAGGAGATGGGTTTTGAGAAATAAAAACCAATGTTTCGGCTAATTTATACAAAAAGACGTAAAGATACTAAATATGTAAAACTAGGTTTTAGTTTGTTCCTAGCTAAAAAACTAATTGAGGGTATAATGGTAAAAATCATTTGTGATAAAAGATAAAACTTGAATAAAATATCTCTTTCGGATATTAAAAAAGTATCTAAAGTATCTTTGGGTATTAGAAAAATATCTAACTTCGCTTGTTTTATAGACCTTGAGAAACAAATTCATAGGTTGTTTAACTAATTAATTAAATATGAAGTTGTAATTAAAAACCTTATTTTGTATATTATTAAATACTAAATGTTACCACCATCAATATCACTGTAATACGATGGTAAAATTATTAGGTGACAAAACGATACTAATGACCTAAGTTAAAAAGTCGTCAACACTAAAAAATTTCCGGATCAAAAATAAATAAATAAATAAGCATTGGAACATAGCTTTTACTAACCTGTGGTGGATAAGCTGTTGCGAGAGTCTTGTCCAATGGCCCAGAAGAAATATCCACCCAGATAGTGGTCCTTAGCATATTTGACCTTGGCCTGAATGGATTTCACACCATCGTATGAAATCCAATCGGTTCCAGAATAAGAATAGCACGACACTGTCTCCTCGTCATACACCTCAGTCGCGTTACGATTATCATTGAAAGTCACCACATTATGGTACAACATGTACCCTTGGTCGTATTTAGTATCTTCAGGACCCGTATCGACAGCAGGTGCACCGATACCATTATTATTTTGATCCTTTAACTTCCATGTCCGACCATACAATGGAAGTCCCATAACCAATCTCTCCGGTGGCATACCGGCTGTTATCCACTCCTGAATTCCGTAGCTAGTACAGTATGTTGATATGCCTTGAATCATTTGTTTGCCGGAATACTACGGGGAGTCCGAGGGGCAGAGCCCCCCGCCTAAACGGTCAACGAGTCAGGGGTCCAGGGGGCGACGCCCCCGGCTGGGGGGCTAGGGGGGCAGCGCCCCCCGCCTAAACGATATACGTAATGTATTATGACTGGGATTGTTTTCCGCTTTCTAGTCGAATTAGGGTTTATTTCTTTGCCCTATATATAGGCATACGTTGTACCTAGAGAAAGTATCTTTGGTATTCTGCTCAGCAATAAAACTCTGGTTTTCTCTACCGTGGAGGTAGCTAACGTAACAGTTAGTGAACCACGTTAAATCCCTGTGTTCTTTATTTGTTTATCGTTCTCGTTTGATCTCTCGTTATAACACAGTATTTACTACCATTGTTGCTGTAAAGTGCGGAAATTGAACCGGTACGAGATGTATCCCAATATCCAGCATAGTCATAGCACATTAGGTTAACAAAGTCGACATTAGATGCTATGGCTGCAGCAGGATATGGGGTGCATTTGGGTGACATTAAACTCAAGTCAGGAGCAAAGAACACAGATATACTAATCCCAAGCTTTGTTTTGCCGGTTTGATGAGCTTCCTCATCAACTGCCGCGCGCAATTCAGCAAGGAGGGAGGCAAGATATTTCATGCCCGATTCGCCGTATGGGAACTCCCAATCCAGATTAACACCATCAAAACCATACTTACGAGACACTTCAATAATGGACTGTATGAAATATCCGCGGTTTTTTTTGTTTGCTAGCCATTGCATAAAAAGGTTGATTCTTGGCTTCTTCATCAGTTGAACCTCCAATTGACAGGAAAGCCTTGACAGAGCTGTTATTTGAATGGAGATGATCAATGAACTCGGACATCAATCTCTTAGCAGTCGGAGTAATCTTTAGTGTGAAAAATGCTCTTGGATCAGGTTTGAGAAATGCATAGAAGACATGAGTGTAGTGAGATGTGGGTATGGTTGATGGAGGTTTTGAACTTGCATACCATGAAGGCCAAAAACCTCCTATGATCCCGTTACTGATACTACTACTACTAGACATGCTGCAGTGATTTTGATGTACGATATGATTAAGCCAATTAAAAGAAACGAAATTGCTCAAGAAGAAGTGCAAGAACCAGCAACTTGGATTAGATTAGTAGTAGTAAGTAAATATATTAACATAATGCAGCAGGGTAATGGGGTTAGGTAGTAGTCTAGTCCAAATCAAGGAATGGATTTAAGGGTAAAGACAAATAATTAGATGATACATCAAAACCTGTACAAAAATAACTGTATTTCTTTTCCTTTTTGACTAAAGAGAAAACCAGCTAGCCATTTTTGACATTAATAATTGAAGTTGATCATCCAATAGAAGAGCCGAAAATAGTTTATTCAAGCTCTGTCAAGATATTAGAGCAGGAAAACGAGTACACCTTTTTTGGGTATATTTTAATACATGTTCGCATCCATTACAGGACTTTGCGGTAATCTCCAGAAGACGGGCATACTACTTAGTTTCTCTGGTCGAAGACGGGCATACTACTTAGTTTCTCTGGTCGAATAGTTGATCTATCTGTTCTCGGCAGCCCTTAATACAAGGTAGGATTTTAAATTTCCATCGAACAACAAAACGAGAAACAACTCCCCAGACGAAACCTCCCACGGGGTGCCTATTCGTATATATGAAAAAGTGCCCAATTTGAGCTTGTTTGCTTGTTTGTCCGTGTGATTGGGACCTGCTACCATAACGGAGGGGATGTTAAACAAACACCTACATGCTAATGTAGTATTCTCCAATCCAAACCAAGAAAAAAGAATTATTTTGAAAGTATGCTTATTTATTTTATTTTGTTATTAGGTATGGTAAAATTCGAATCCGATTAACTGTTCAATCAATGGTTCATATATTATTCGTTTTAAAAATATAAATTTGATAAATTAAATTGGACATACATTCAGTGATGGATTTAGAGAAGTCAAATGGGTCTACGGACCTACTCGTTTTTGGGTCTAAAAGTAATATTTGGTGGTAAGTGGTAAAATAACCCCACTCAAACTATGATATTTTTCCTGCTTTGACCTAGTTAAATAAATTTCTGGGCCGCCACTACATACGTTAGTTTGTAAAGTATATCGTTTTTAATATAAGCGTTAAGGCTGTCAACGGATGTTAATGGAACGGATATTGGTTCAGCCGTATCCGATATTCAATAAGCTTATCGGATATCTGATATTCGATAATATCCGACGGACTTTTAATCTTCATATCTGATTCCGTTTCGTTAAGCTTATCGGATATTCGATAAATATCCGATAGAAAACAAATGCAGAAGGATTCAAACTTAATACTATACTTGCGGTACCGACAACAAAAATACAAGTTCACTTTTTATGTAATTACCAGAGCACTTAATGTACAAAGGGGATCTCCAAGGTCTTACACAAGCACTTACTGCTGCAAAATGTAACACAAAAAAGAAAAAACTACATCATGTTAAAACAGGGACCACGGTCAATTTACTTCGGCGAAAAGGGGGAAAAATTCTCCGAATCCTTGCCTTGCTATTTGAGTTAGGTTCAAGTCTGACGGGAATAATATTCTACGACTAGCAACTCGTTTATTTTCAAGCCGACCCACTTACTATCTATTATTTGATTGACTAACCCTTTATATTGGGATGAGTGAAGAGTCAAATGTTTTGGCAATTCTTCATGGGAGGATGAATCAAGATAATTTTGAATCAGAGCAAAAAAAATACTTAATAACACGGCGATACATTTATACAAAACTTCTACTCCGAGCACACGCAATGGGGCCGTAGACAGTCAAGTGAAATCCAATTCACGAAATAATTTGATCTCTGGACAGCGTCATTGTGGTAAAGGTCGTAATGCCAGAGGCATCATTACCGCAAGGCATAGAGGGGGAGGTCATAAGCGTCTATACCGTAAAATAGATTTTCGACGGAATGAAAAAGACATATCTGGTAGAATCAAACTTAATGAAGTTCTCAAGCTTTTGGTGTATGATGCCTGATAGAGGATGACACAACAAACACTGTAATCTCTTGGTGTATGATGCTCTCTGACTTTGTGACATCACCCTGAATTGAACACAATCACACATGTTAGTTCAATATCTTTTAGTATACATGAAAGAATTGGAAGAAAAATAAGCAAAAAAAAAAGTCACAAAGGGAAAAACAGTGAATCAAGTACCACCTTAAATCTGGAAGTTAACCAAGAAGAGTTGTACAAGCAAAGCACATCGAATGAATACCATTCCACAAGGGTGTCACTAAAGCACATGGTAATAATAGACAGCAAGGCAAAATCAATCAGCCAAGATGTTCCATGAAAGTGCAAGAAGGAATTATGAACACTTTAAACATCAGGCAGTCCCCAAATAGCTAAGCAATTAAAATCCAAACACTAATCAAGAGTTTTAATCAAGGAATTAGTTAACAGACTAAACAACTTCATGTCTTGTCTCAGACAGATTCTGCATACCTGTCACGCCACAGACATCCTACTTCTGACAGATCCCAATAACTTAATTTTGAATTCATAATTTGTGGACTCTTGAAAGAAACAATTGCGATGTTAAACTGACAACTACGGAGAGGTTCACAGGACATTCAAAGGGGAAAACTGTGGACCAGCCAACTCAGGTAGGAATTCCTCAACCTTTATTCTCGTTGGAATTAAAACATGATTTGAGAGAAATAGTGTTAACGACAGAATGATTCTGACAAGATGCAGGGTGAGTTTTGTACTAGGAAGTCAAATATGGAGGACTGCATATGAATGATATCTGGCCAATAAACTAATCCCACCTAAAATTTCATTCTTGATGTGGGCTACAATGCTGGATTCCCTTCCAATTAAAGCAATGCTTCACCATAGAGGTATTAACTTAACATCTACTTTTTGTGCATTCTGTTATGAGCAAGTTGAATCCTGCAACCATTTGTTCTTCAGCTATAAAGGTGTCTTACATCTATGAAGTTACTCCCTTTCTTTTTTAAATCTACATTGGATGATGCCAAGGAGGATAGTGAATCTTGTCGAAAGTTTGAAGTTCTAGAAGCTTAAAGAAAAGCATAGGCATATATGTAATGTGTTGCCTTATGCCATTGTGTAGGAAGCATGGAAAAACAAAAATACAAGACCTGGTCAGGCTAAATGCATCTCGTCTGCATTACACTATCTAGTTTACCTAAACAAAAGAGCCATGTTGTCTGTAATATCAACTATTGCAAATCTATATAACATTGCTAAGGTTACTCTTCTTTTCCAAATCAACACTTGTACCAAAACTTAAAATCAACCCCTTGAGACTTTTTCATTTCTAAGGGAATGCTATTGGTGTTTCATGAATCATGCAGGACAAAGGGAAAAACAGTTAAAGATACTGACAACAACAATGGGTTTCCATTCTATCAAAATTCATCGTAGCATATTAATCGGTTTGATTAGCTTGGGTTTCCATTCTATCAAAATTCGAAGAATTGAAACAAAAATAGAAATCAAATTGCTCCAAATTGAATCAAAATCTCAAAAGAGTAGTTGATTTTTTGAACCACTTACCTCATATAAGAAAAACCACCCAAGATCTGTAGGACTAAAGGGGTAGCCGACGTGAACTTTTCGAGATCAGTAGAACTGAAGAGAAGGAACTAAGAAATCCGAGAGGGAGAGGCGGAGAGCCGACGTGAAGACTGAAGTGAAACTGAAGAGAATACTGAATACCTAATTTTTCTTTAGACTTTAGTTATACCTTATCGGATACGTATAATATCTGACAGATACCGGCTTAGCCGGTTCCGTTATGATAACTCTAAATATCCGATAGAAATATCCGTATCCGATATCCGATATATCGGATAATATCCTATAGGATCCCGGATTATCGGAAATGGATGTCGGATAAGGAAAAGGATTGACAGCCTGTGAGCACACTTTTGATTATGATTTGATGATTTAGTATATATATAGTTTGGTGTTATAAGGTGATTATATTGGCATATGTATAGTCACGGGTTTAAAATCCTTCGATACCCAAATTTTTTAAAAGAAATTAGATGCGGAAAGATTATATGATAGAAAACCATGATGATGAATGATGTATTATACTTTTTTTATTAAGTTAAAGAATTTATTAATTAAAAAAAATTAAAAACAAAAACATGAGGAGGCATAGAGCCAGAACCTCCTAAAAAAAATAAGCAGAAAGGAAAAATAAAAACAAAAAAGAATGAAGAAACGAAAAATTACATCAACAAGGAAGTTCATCAAAGGTAGAAATGATTATTATTGTCGATGGGCAAATGGAGAAATCTGGAAACTTGCAATACAAATAGGTAAGAAATGATTATTAGTGTTTTACTAGCCTGGTTGAGCTTATAAATATAAACATCAGCCTGAGTTTTATGCAATTTATATTACATGGGTGAAAAAACAAAAAGTATGAAACAAGCTAAATTAGGAATTAGGACAAGTGCCCCTGATGATATAAGATTAGGAAATAGGACTACTATGTCTGCTCCTTGCCGGATAAAGGATTACTGCGAGGTGGTAATTTGTGATTTTGTTGGTTTTTTTTTCTCAGTTCCAGGAATCAAAGTACACAAAAAGAAATTGATGCACGAAGATGCTGTAGCATTAACGAAATGCATTATTACACAAATTAACTCTCTAATTAATAGCTCAGACATTGAAGAATATTTCACAGAAACAAGGAACTTGGACGTGGTTACAAAGTTAGAAACAGCGGTCAAAAGACTGCTCAAGAGTTATCTAAGGAAGAGCACACATCGCTATTTGTTGAAGGAGAGAAATGGATAAAAGATACAGCTCATTCATGCGCGTTTGTATCTGCACTTATAGCTACAGTTGTTTTCACTGCAGCTTTTACAGTTCCTGGGGGATATTACGGTCGCGACGATAAAGATATCAAAGGCAACCCAATTTTCTTAGACAAAGACTCATTCATAGTGTTTGCAGTAGCAAATGCATTGGCTCTTTTCTCTTCGACCTCCTCACTTCTTAGTTTTGTATCTCTCCTGACATCCCAATATGATCATGCTGATTTCCTCGAATCCTTACTGAAAAAGTTGATGCTTGGGCTTCTAACACTCTTCATCTGAATCATCTCTATAATCTCTATGATGGTGGCTTTTTGTGCAACACTTTTTATTGTACTTGGAACTAGACTCCCTTGGCTACCAATTCTTCTATCTGGTGTGCCCATATTTTTGTTTTTATGGTCGCATATTTTACTGTTTGTCACTATGTTTCGTCATACGTATGGTCCTAGAATCTTTGGTACATGAAGCCAGCATACCCATCACACATTGTCCTTCTGGGTTTCATTTCATTTCTTGTATATGTTGGGTTTTAATTTAATTTATCGTCTCTTCCAATTGTTTGTAATCTTATTTCACTGTTTTGCAAATAAATTAACTCGATTTGGCAATACCCTGTCCATCAATTCCCTATCTTTGTAACTAATTTAAAAGTATTCCCTTATACCAAAACACATCAGTCTCCTAATGTGTAAAGAATTCGACTTTAATGGGCGAACTATACATATCACATTAGTCTCCTAATGTGATGCACTAAAACACAACCAACAACACGCAAATTATAAGATGAAACAGGCTATGTGTACCATTGGATTATGATGTAAAATGAGAGAGTATTTTCAACCACGATTTATCTCCGGAGTCCGGAGCCTGGGGTGAAATTTTAAGTGTTTATCTCCTGTAGAAGTAGAACAACTCATTCACAACCGTTAAATGGTTAAAAACACATTATCTTCTACAATATAGCTGAGATACTAAACATGTAAATTTTTCAAAACAATTAAGCTGAGATCACGACGATCTAAACCCAGTTCGCGTTCTCTATAAACAATACAATACAAGATTTATTTTTATTTTTATTTTTGACGTTGGTGGCCCCAATCAACCAAACAGGTTTTTCATCTAAACACCCACTTATCTGTTAAGGGCTCCAGTCCAGTCTTCCTTTATATACTAGTTTCCTCGAGAGAAATTGAAACCCTAGGTCATCTTTTTCCTATTGCTACCAGCCTACCACCACCTCCAGTTGCGCAGCCATGGTAAGTCCCTTCAAATCACTCTATTTAAGTTTTTATCATAACTCATACTTGTTTTGACTTTGTAATCGTTTTTTTTATCTTTTGTTTCTTTGATGAGTAAAGTTTTTTTGATTAGAACTTTACTGGAACCCAGATTTTTCATTTTCTTAGGTTTTGATAGATTTATTGAAAACCTAGACTGGATTTGGGTTTCTAGATAGATATGAAAAAAAGGGTTTATCTCAATTTAGATTTTTGTGTTAGTGTTTTGTTCAATTTTAGA
Organism: Papaver californicum; assembly: GCA_023531435.1. Classification (NCBI taxonomy): domain Eukaryota; kingdom Viridiplantae; phylum Streptophyta; class Magnoliopsida; order Ranunculales; family Papaveraceae; genus Papaver; species Papaver californicum. The sequence goes on along the minus strand of JAJJMC010014721.1, from coordinate 1,066,308 downwards.
TTTTATGTTAGGGTTTAGGTATAAGCCTGTGATGTAAGGATAATATTTGCTACTCTTGATGAGGGTTTTGAACCCTTTCTGATGATTATTTATCCACCAAGATCTCTGAGGCTTCACATATTTTACATCATCACTAACCTTTGTTTTTTTTTGCTATTAGATTGCCCTGTTTTGGTTAAAACTAATATCCAAGTTGATTTGTTGTTTTGCGTTTTGGTTTTTTCATTTTTATGTTAGAGATTTAGGATTGTTTAAATGTACTTTGGCTATGGTTTTCTGAAGCCAGTGATGTAAGGATAATATTTGCTACTCTTGATGGGGGTCATTACCCCCTCTGATGATTATTTATCCACCAAGATCTCTGAGGCTATAAATTTTATTTTCCGATTCGATTTTTTTATTGTTGTTTTATGGTGATTGCATAGAAAAAAGGAAATTTGAAGCTAAGAGATTATTAGATTTAACTTTTTGATTGCGTCTCAAAAGTTTTGATTTATTTAAGTGGGCATAGTCTAGTTTTACTTTTGTGGTTTTGGTTTATGTTTCAGCCTTAAAAAAACCTTAAGAAGTTGGTGACTTTTGTGCCTCCAATACCATCATCGAGTATTCACGGGCCATATTTATCCTTTCTAATAACATTTCTGTCTCAGCAACCTGCAACTTATTCTGTTTCTGTTAAAATGCCACCACCTTTGAAAGTTCAATCAATCGAATAGCACTCAAGTCACCAACTTCTTAAGGATCAAAATGTTTTGTGAACACTCGTTGATGGTATTTAAGAAGGCATGATCAGCATTGGTAGTAATGGTCTTGGTAAAAGAGAAATGTCTGGTTTCTGTAGTTTTGGTTCTAGTTTTTCTGGATTTGTACGGTTCTTACTGTTAGTGGTCTAGTGTATTCCTTGTTATTTAAATTTCCCTGATTTGGTTTAGAGAAACTCCAAGATTATTTATTAGTTTGCATATTGATGCCCTTCAAATGTTTATTTGTGGATGCAGACTAAGCGTACAAAGAAGGCTGGAATCGTTGGCAAATACGGTAAGTGGTTACTGTCAGACTGTATATTTATATTGCCTCTTTGCCCTCTTCATACAAGAAGTCTTGCTAGAGTCTAAGCTGTTTAGCTGAGCATAAAGCATTAAGTGGACCTTTGATACATTAATTTTTTTTTATCGAGTTTACCTTCTATCTAGGATAAAATTGGGTGCTTTGTAGTTGAACTCTTTAGATTGGTGGTACTTGTAGAATATCACAGAACTTCTCAATATGCTTTCTATAGGAATATGTTCAACTTCTATTACAATCTTTACATACGCAGAAGTACTAACCTTTGGTATTTCGTTTTGATCAACATGAGTTTGTTTATTTCAGGAACAAGATATGGTGCCAGTCTGCGAAAGCAGATTAAGAAGATGGAAATCAGTCAGCACTCCAAGTACTTCTGTGAATTCTGTGGAAAGGTTAGTTGTTTTCTCTTTTGTAGACCAGTTTCAGTGTATCTTGTTATGTTTTTTCTTTTTCCTTTCTAAAATCGAGTTATTAATCAATTCTGTTCCTTGTGCAGTATGCCGTGAAGAGGAAGGCTGTTGGAATTTGGGGATGCAAAGACTGTGGCAAAGTGAAAGCTGGTGGTGCCTACACATTGAAGTAAGACTTGCTCTCATATTCATTTTCCATTCTATATCTGTATGCTTCATGCACAGGAAAGCTAACCATCTGATTGTTGTTTTATCTGTTGTGTTTGTGTATTTCAGCACCGCTAGTGCAGTCACTGTGAGAAGTACTATCCGAAGGTTAAGGGAGCAGACAGAGAGTTAGATCTCATCAGTCTTTTGTCTTTAGGTTTTGTTTTGTTCTTCAAGAAGAGCTGTTTATCTATCCATACAATACACTGCTTTATTCTATTTTGATATTAGTAGCTTGACATGGTTATCCCACGTTCCGCGATTTTGATGTTTATTTCATTCTAGTAGGCATGTTTAAATTGCTGAAGAAGATGACATATATGGTTACTCTTATGAGATTTTGAACCTTTACTACCAGCTTCTCCAGATATCCTAAACTATCATGCTAGTTTAAGATCTCCTTTCTCAACGTTTATAGTTGAAGCTTTGTTTTAGCACTTGTTTTACCCTGCCTATGGTGCGAGAGCTTGATCTAGCTTGGGCTAGCAAGCAGTACATTGAGATGCACATAAATGCATGCTCATTGTGCTGTTATGTGGACATGCTATAACACAATTCTCACTGTAATCTGCAAATTCATTGTGCACTTTGTCATAGCCGGTCTGAGTTAGTATGTGAGCAATTACCTTTGGGGCACAATCTTGAGATATTAGATTAGACCGACCTGATTCCTGAAGGCCATTATTGCTTGATACCCCATTTGACTAATCCCAATCCATTCTCTTTGGTCTCTAAATTTGTACCGACATAACAAATTATACGTGTACTCCATAACATAGAATTTATCCCTTTGGTCCCCAAATAATAATATCTTAAACCATACGCACACTTGAATCTTCTTTATAAATAAAGAGACAACCACCATAAAACGATCAAAGATCATCAATCATAATATACACCAAAATCAGCTATAAAACTTACAAAAATCATCTGTCAGCTAGTTTGCTCAACTTTCTCAAGTTTAGTATCTAGTTAGTAGTAGTTATGGGTAATTTTGGATGTGTAGAATGTGGGTCGAGAAGAAATCCATGCCGATGCAGGGTTTTTGGACCGACACTCGGGTGTGTGGCGTTTTTAGTGACAGCAGTTGTATGTTGGCCAGTTGGAGCGGTGGTGTGGATCTGCAGCCACGCCAAGGGACGTCGTATCATGGGTAAACCTGCTACTGTCGTTTATCCTAAGGTTTCTGGTTGCTTACCTATCTAATCAACAATCCATCAGAGATTGATTTTTAATTTGATTTTTTCTTGTGTGTGGAATGTAATCAGTAATTTTTTGTGTGAATAAAAGATTTTTTTTCTCAGTATTAAGATATTTATTTCCACTCTTATTTTATTATAATTGTTGTGACTCAAAAAGTATTACACTATTAAATTGTAATTAGATTTTTTTTTATTTTCTTGTAAGACTTATGTAAAAAGCCTTTATTTCCTCTATCTTTTCAAATATGAATTACTATTACCTATTTCCTGGCGAGAGAATTGTTTTACAATTTCCATATAGTCACATATGCCTTTCCAAATCCAGCTGCCTTCTACTTATAAAATCATAGATGAGTTCACAATCAGTAAAGTACTTATTTTTTAGAATTGTGCCGATAAATCATTAGAAGATTGCGGCATTCTCCAAATAAGTTTGGCAAGTAAAGTTTTATTGATGAGCTAATTTCTTTCAATTTTGATATAAACTCCTTTAGCATAGATATAATGGGGTGGGTGTTTTAGTTAATTTGTCAATTACCACCTCACAGTGAGATGGTCATATCCAGAAAAATAAATTAGTAAATGGGTATCTGTGGGGGTTTGCCCGTTGAGACGTTAGTTGAGTCGATCAAATCAACATGAGACGATCGTCTTATGTTGAGCCGCTCGGCTTAGATAAGCTTGAGCGACTTAACATAGGTTCAGTGAAATATTTTTTTATTTAAAATATAATTAAGTTCGTTATTTTAATTTATTATATATATAATGATTTTAAAATAAAAATCCACTTAACTAAAAAATTATTTGTTTACATAAAAAACGGACCCCACCATTAAAAAAAATATTTGTTATGCAAAAATTGGGCTCATTTAGTTAATTTGTCAATTCTCCCACTGCTCAAAACCAAGTTTATCAAACCACGTGTCTTGACATGTTGGCTAAAATGCCAATGTCCACTGAAATTGCTCTTAACACCTTTTTTCTTACTCTACCAGAACCTCATCCAGATGAAATATATTTTGTCAGTTAATTTCTTAGGAATTTGGAAAACAACCAATGATGAATAACTAAACTCCCAAGGATAATTTTATCAGGTTGATTAATAAATTTAGACTTCCAACTAGAAAATCCGTCACTATATTTATCTACGGGTGGACTAATAAATTAAACTTTACTCCTCTCCAGAAGTAAAGGCATCCCTAGATATTTTTCATTAAAGATTAATTTTTTGATGTTCAAGATGTTAAAAATATTATTCTAGACACTATTACTAACACTGGTGTTAAAAGTTATTTCTGATTTTGGAAGTCAACCGACTGACCTAAATACTTGCTAAACTCCTAATCACTTTGGCAAGATGCTTAGCTTCAGAAGTATTAGCTTTGTAAAAAATCAAGCAATCATTTGCAAAGAAAAGGTGGAAGACAACAGAGCAATGTTGGTTTGCTTTAGTTCTATGAATAAGATTATCATGTTCATCTTATAGTAAATCTCTAGACAAGGATTCCATACACATAGTAAAGAAGTAGGGAGAGAAAGGAT
>JAJJMC010014721.1:968207-1061869 GCA_023531435.1 Papaver californicum | reverse complement strand
ACAAGGATTCCATACACATAGTAAAGAAGTAGGGAGAGAAAGGATCTTTAGGAATGGTGCGTACGCTGTGATGTATTACTAAGAGAACAAGATGACAGTGGATCTCTATCAACAAAAGTGCAAATCCAACTATCAAAATTAGATAAGATATTTAAAGAATCTACTACAATATTTCTTGTAGTCCACTTTATTGACTCCAATTTAACTAGACATGATCAAAATATTCTATCACCTGACAGTTATAAATACAGTCGGATACAATTAAATAAGTGGAAGAAAATAATATGTGGGGATCCATATTAGCTGCTGACACAACTGACATATATGTGATCTAACAGTATGTTCATGAAATTCCTCACAGGAACAGTCTTGTTTCATTGAAAGATCTTGGAGAAACTTAAGTATGATTCAACATTAAGACGTGTTATAAGTAAATGCATGAGGAATAGATGAGAAGAAATCAAACTTATTTAGGATTCCCGAAAGAGTCTAGAGAGCTTTTTCCACACCTTTTCTTGATCAATTTTTCTTGCCTTACAAATTAATTCTCATGATTTAGCATTTGTGTAGTTTTGCTTAGTTCTAGAAGTTAGATTTCTAAATTCGTAGTTCTAGAAGTTAGATTTCTTTCTTTTTTGTAAATAATTTTTTACTTTCTAGGATAGTTATGACAAATCTAGTGTGAACAATATTTCATAAATATGACATAGAGAAACTTACAAATTTCATAACACAAGAACTACTTGAACAAAACAGTCAACGTGTCGATGGTTTTTAGACATGCACAAGTGTATACCAATATCTGGAAATTGGGTTGACTCATGTTACTGACTCGTTGTTATGACTATTAGCCGTTTTTCAAGACCGATTCGTATGATTCACATACTTTTCTTCCTTTCTCACTATTGTTTTTCACAAAGATTTCTTATCAGAATTCAAAATGGTACATAATATTGTTTTAGGGGGGAAACAGATAAAAGGATGAAAGGGTAAATCGTAATGAATACGAGAGATCAAAATCGTACAAGAATATCCTAAACCAAGAAATGGTTGTTCAAGTCTTGGTTGATCTTTGGGAGGGAAGCATACAAAGATGAGATCACAACTTGATGATTTCTAGTTGAAAAATATATATCTTTGTAGTTGAGTTCAAATTGAGAAGGTATATATAATTGATTATGATAGTCTGATGAACTTCCATAAACTTAGGATTGTATTGGAAATAGATGGTGATCTATTTATAGTGTTGAACTTTAATCTCGTAACATGTGTAAGAGGTGGAGAACATGGTTGAAAATGTGCACATTACTGCAGGGAGGATCCTATAAACCGTAATGTCTATTAACTTCTCATCTAGTAACTCTCGACTTAATTATTTTTCATTGTGGGTGTTCAGTTACACTGCACATGTTATAAACCGCCAGACCAATACCCCAATGAGTATCCCCTTATAACATATTTGATGTCTCGTAAATTTGGTAGTTGTGTCACGTGGATGACTCTTTTGATTAATTAATTGAGTAAACCTACTACTAGTATTAAGTATAGTAAGGTTAGTAAGTATATTAGTGTCTCAGTACGTACATCGAGATGACTGTATTATTCAACATTGTCTAGGCATCGCATCTTAGTAATGCTAGACATGGGCATGGTTATGTTATTGCTAGTAATTTATACCAAATGTTGGCGATTAACTAAGATGGTATTGATGATCAATGAAGCACTTCATGGCATCATTGCAAGGCGATGAGCATCATGAAGGAGTCAAGGAAGGATTATGTCAATAATAGCTTGATATTTATTCCCAAGAGTCTTGGAGGATGGAAACGGTGCACAAACACTACCTTGCTACCCTAGTCAATAAATAATTAGTCTTGAGTAACCCCGCATGATTTTATAGATGACATAAGACATGGACATTCCTTCGTACATAATGTTCAATCATGGCATCACTTAGTGAGTGATGCAAGCCTATGGTATATTTTTGCAGAAAGTGCTAATTCATGATATATTAGCAGTATGAGTTTGTGGGACCCATTTGTGACTGATTTGCAATAGTGGCATCACTTTGTGAAAAGTGGCATCTCGGTTCGTATTTGGTATATATCTCCGTTTAATTATGCACATGGAAAGCACCGTTAACCTTGTTCGTAAAATGTGCAAGGTGTTGATGGGTTGTCATCCAACCAAAGTATTTTATATACTTTCTACAATAACGAGTCAAGTTGCAGGTAGGGATTCGTTCTCACAAAGAGCAAGGAATTGTTGTTTGCTTTCGACTTCTTAGGTAACTATGGGGTTGTTGAGTTTCTAAGCTAAACTAAAATAAACTAAAAATAAAGTGAATAAAGGTTGTGAACAAAAATAGAAAGTATTGATTAGAAGTTTTATCTTCCATCACCTAACATGTTCACCAATCGATTAGAATCAACATCCACTCTTTCTTCATACCAATAACCCTAGAGCACCCCATCGAGAGCAACCTCCGCTAAATTCTTTATGTCATCGCATACCATAACGATGAATATGCAAATACTACTTAGAAAACATCCTAATACAATATTCTATTAAGTTTAATTCTTCAAGAGCGTTAGGTTCTTTGAATTAGGCTAATCAATGTAATAGAAATTTACTAAATTAGGGACTGATTCCAAGTTAGGGATAAATTAGGGGAAAAAATGAAAAGAAAATATCAAGTATAGTCTATTTAACATAGGTCAAGCTTCTACTTGCAATTACATGAAGGTTTTGAATACAATCAGTAATCACACTATGCTACTTATAACCGGGTTTATCGACTATTTCGTATCTTCAAACCCTAGTTTAGCTTTAGATATGAATATGTGTTCACTCAATATGCATCCTCAACAAATACACCTTTAATCATACATGACGAAATTAAAAGTAGAACATGGACGATAAAAATAAATAATGAAAATTAAAACTAACCAGATAGATTGATTCTCATGTTTAGAACTCCCGATTACATCTCCAACCAATAGAAGAATTAGCTACTCATGGGTTTAGTAAATCACATGGAAAATACACAAGAAAGGAATAAAGGAGAAGAAAAAAAAAAAGAAAAAATATCCTAGTTCCCCCTTTTAAAGGGGTAAACCAGAATTTACTTTCTTTTCTGTGGAGAAGTTGTGTAAAAAATTGTATCTAGGATCCCTTTTATATAGGTTTTGGTAACCTCCTCTTGATATCTATCCAACTAGGAAACTTATCATCATCAAACTCTTCCACATCCTTTTGATCCTTATCCAACTAAGAGACTTAACTTCCTCAAAAACCAACGAAGACCTTATTTTTCACGTCCAAGGCAAGCCCAAAACGCAAATTCTTCTTTCCTTCTCGTTCAGGCTCAATAAGGCCCAACAGAAACCAAATCCAAGTTGGTTTCACCATTTTTCTCATAACTTCTTCATCCAAACTCGGAATGACCTCAATCTCTTTGCGTTGGCTTCATATTTTAATTGGATTCGTGTTTTTGGCTCGCCTTTGACGTGAAATTTAGGGTTTTTGTTGGTTTTTGAGGAGGTTAAGTCTCCTAATTGGATAAGGAATCAAAAGGAACTGGAAAAGTTTAATGAGACTAGGTTTCCTAGTTGGATAAGGATCAATAGGAGGTTACCAAAGCCTATATAAAGTGGAGCCTAGATACGTTTTTGAGGATAACTTCTCACAGATAGAAATTATTATTTTCTTAATCAATTTTTAATGGATTTTAAGAAAGTTGTGTCTAGCTAAACCAAACCATTGGGACAATGGAGGAAGTCATATTTCATGAATGAATGATAACTATTTTTGATTCTTAATGACTTTCGCATTGATTTTAATTGATTTATGATTTTTCTCAATGATTTTGTTTGATGGTGTATGATGTGACTTAAGAGTTTTTGATGCGCCATACTTGTGATTTACAATTAATGTTTTAGAAATCAACTTTTGGAAAAGAAACAGAGTCAATAAAAGAGCTATAATTGTTAAAGAATCATTGTGGAAATCATTCAGAAGTGATTTTGATGGAATCCTGAGTTCCAGTTCTTCCCAATATTATTAAAATCTTTTACTTATTTTCTAGTTTAAATTAAAATTAGGTATAAGACGAATCTTCACAAATCTCAGCGAACGAACTATTTTTACCACTTTCTAAAACGATCAAGTTTTTGTAAGGGAGAAACTTTTAGTGAAATTTAAAACTCCAAAGTCTAGAAACTTGTGAACAATTCAGGATGACACTAACCATTATAGGTAGATGAAAACTTAGTTCTTTTTCTATAGGAATTGGTGTGCCCATCTAAATGGTTTATTCATAAAAGGACAGAGTTCAGGTGTTAAAAATAACATGATAGTCGTCACCATATCTCGGAGTCTATCTCGACCATATCACCTTCTGTTTCTATTTTTGTAATTTTGTGTTTCTCTAAGTGATTTGGTGGGGGACCAATATCGAATCGTTATCGCCGTCAGGATGAAGTAGAGTGTTTGAGATTATTAGATTGTTATTCAGATATTTATTTTTTTGAATATTGACACTTTGATAGCAATATGTGTGTGTTCTCCCTGTCTCCGTCACTTAAGCAAGCGTAGAACGCAGGATCCATGAGAACTATCATGTAGGATGCTGATAAGGAGCATGCGCTTGGATTCAGTTTGATCCAATTATGTTGTCAGTATATTTAGTAACTGTTTTATTTTCAATAAATCGATCGTTGGGACCGTTGTATATACTAGTTGAGTCGATATGGATATTAGTAGTAAGACCAGTGGGAGTGTATCTCAATCCATTAGGATTCATCCTGGCAATGGCCTTCAGACAGATATGGGAAACACCGTTCACCTTAGTCAACATGCGCAAACTTCATCATCTCCACATTTATCTTCTAAATCTTTTCATGTGTTTAAACTTTGATAGATTCTGAGTATCGTGGTTGAACGACTATCTAAGTAGAGCTTTGTTTTCTTATAAATGAATTTTAGTATGCTGAGTGCAAACTCGTGTACAACAATTGGACCCATATAGGGTAATGATTCCCATAGCCGAAGAATTTAGTATGCCAACTAAATAACTTGTTTAGTGTTTACCCCCAATCGTTCACAAATAGCTAGGGTTTGGAATAAAGGTTTTGCGGGTATACCTCTTGTAAACCCTCACGAGACTATAACTCATCCACCAGGGACACCTAAGAGGTTTAAAGGCTTGTACACATGCTAAGTGTGACCGTGTCCTCAATGAAAGGGAGTTGTTGTAGCTTAGGTTAGTTTAAATTTATAGTTTGCTCGAGGACTAGCAAAAGCTAAGTGTGGGGGAATTTGATAAGTGCATAATTTACATATTTTAAGTATCATTTTCTTACACTTATTTGCTAGATTTTGTGTTATTATTACTTTTGTAGTTTATGTGTTTTATTAGGTTACATCTCTGAAAGAAGTGAAATTGAGCTCTACAAGGAAGAATTGTTAAAGACCCATTGTATCTCATTCAAATCCAGTATTTATACCCTCCATCCTATAGATAATTGAAAGACGAAGCCAACAAAAAAAGAATGAGGTCATTCCGAGTTCGTATGAAGAAGTTATGAGCAAAACTGTGAAACCAACTTTGATTTGGTATCTGTCCGGCCTTATTGGGCCCGCGCAGGAAGAGAAATAAAGGAAGCGTTTTAGGCTCGCCTTTGACGTGAAAATTAGGGGTTTTGTTGGTTTTTGAGGAGGTTAAGTCTCCTAATTGGATAATGAATCAAAAGGAAGTGGAAAAGTTTAATGAGACTAGGTTTCCTAGTTGGATAAGGATCAAGAGGAGGTTACCAAAGCCTATATAAAGCGGAACCTAGATACAATTTTGAGGACAACTTCTCACAGATAGAAATTATTATTTTCTTAATCAATTTTTAATGGCTTTTAAGAAAGCTATGTCTAGCTAAACCAAACCACTGGGACAATGGAGGAATCCATATTTCATGAATGAATGGTAACTATTTTCGATTCTAAATGACTTTTGCATTGATTTTAATTGATTTATGATTTTTCTTAATTAGTTGTGATTTTGTTTGATGGTGTATGCTGGGACTTAAGAGTTTTTGATGCGCCATGCTTGTGATTTACAATTAATGTTTTAGAAATCTACTTTTGGCAAAGAAACAGAGTCAATAAAAGAGCTATAATTGTTAAAGTATCATCCATTAATAGACTTCACTCCATTAAAATTTTTATAGCCATTTACACTTCTTTTGGTTGATTCACCTAACATGAGACATAAGGTAGAAAACAAAAGTAATAAAAAGTAATATGCAATATTAATATCTAATATAAGAATGGATTCGATATTCAAAACATGCAGATTATGTACCTATCAGGTGTTAGTCATTTAATAAGAATGCTCGATTACTAGCTATCAGTGGCTTGGTGTATAAATCGGAGCAGCCAGAAGCTGGGTAGCAATGACGCGGACACGGCGACGTGAACACAACGTGATGCAGACATGGAAACTTTTACAGTTTCTCTAAAAACTAGGACATGGACACGTTATGAAATCGATAATATTTTCCAACAAAATGTATATATTATGAATGTAATTTCTCAACAATGCTAATAAATTGTTAATATATAACAAATTTGTGTAAGAATAAGCATATACACCAATGAAATAATACATATACAAAAAATCCAGGCATTATTAGTATACATTCATATTAAAGTAATGTGTGACATATGCATATGATGTCACCGTGTGTCTGAAGCAGAGACATGCGCGTCCAAGTGTCAGATACGAGTCTGACGCGGGCACATGACCATTTTAGGCCTGTCCTTGCTACATAGCCAGGATCCAATTGCATCAAGTTTCATGTCGAACTATCAAAGAATACACATGAGTGCTAAGGCCAACATTGTGAAGGCCACGACTATTGGACGCTAGCATTGAGAAAGTGCTAAGAAGTAGTCTGGAATTTGGATTATCCCAACATCGTGCAAGTGATGCTCAAGGCTTGGACGTGCAAGCTTGGTGATACACAAGCTTGGAAATGCGCAAGCTTGGAAACGCACAATCTTGGAGACGCACAATATTATATATGCACAAGCTTGGAGATGCACAAGCTTGGAGAAGCGCAAGCTCGAAGATGCACAAGCCTGGTATGATCGAAGTCAAGTTTATGCAAGGTTTCTCAAGGACAGGCTCGTGCAAAGGAGAACTCGAGGATGTGGCTAGGAAGGGATGCTCGAGGACCATCTATGCAAGGGGTGCTCGAGGACTCAAGCTAGGTAGCGCAATAGGGATTGTTGCTGGGACTAGGCCAACGCCGTGCACATATGCGCACATAAGTGGTTGGCGATAGGCTAGTCCCAACGTCGTGCATTCAAAGTCTGGCGCTGGGCTAGTTCCAGTATCGTACATTATCAACGTGCTAGCCTTGCTAGCGTTAACCAGTTTCTAACGCTGGGACTAAACGAACACGCGTACATTAGAGTTTTGATGCACTCATCTTTTGCGCAAATATTGGATTTTGGGACAAATCACGGTCATTGACACCTGATGCCAAGGAATTCAGCAGGGAAATTATTGCACGTGGAATAAGTTCAAATTGTGCTATTCGGTTCAGTGGATATCCGTCTAAGAGCATGACATTCATTCGAGAATAAAAGATTATTCTGAATTTATATATATGTTCTGTATGATCAGAGAGAGTGAGAAGAATTGCAAACAAGCACCAGTACTTCTCTAAAATCCCAGTAATTCATAGGAAATTCAATACAGATGAGTTAGCACATATACATATGTGTGTATTGTATATATACATAAAATATTAAAAGCTCGTCCGAGGGATGCTCTGATAATGTGTGTATGTATATATTTATAAAAAAGACTATGGATCAACATAGAGTGCCTATATCTATTAGTAGAATCCCTATTATCTACTCTCTTGCAGAATGTGAGATAGAAATACATGCTCTATATTTCTGATATATGACTATAAGTAAATTTGTAATTCAATATTTCTTATAGGGGACATAAATAATTTTAGAATTTTAGCCTTTGTCAAAAATCCACCATCTACAACAATAATACTTTTAAATCATAAATCTTGTTGACAAGGATTTTCTAATTCACGAATTCAACATACCTAAAAATAGGCAGTGAGTCGTGCCACAATTTGCGATTTAAATACATCTTGTACACTTTTAAGTGTCGTTTGTGGATACAAATATTGAGTTTGACATAAAAACAAGAATGTTATGAGAATTTTTCTTCGCAATGGCGTTTCCATTTCAAATATTATCTTTCCGGATGGAAATCTAAGAAAAAAAGGCATATAAAAGTTCACTATAACAAGAGTACCCGAGATTGTGTTTCCTTTATGATACACCAAAAAATAACCAAATTCTTTTGATAAAACGATAAAAGATGAGATACTAGACATGAATTTTTTTCAGACGATTGGACCTGAGATAAACAAATAATTATTAATGCACCAATGCTAATTGGAACTTTGGTCCCAAAAGTGTTCACGACGTTCTAAACCCAGCTTACGTTTTTTTATGAACGTTCAATTGGGGGATACTTTTATTTGGTCCAACCTAGAAATCCCGTTAAGGAGTTTTAGAAGATATTTTGTAGGGGTGATATTTTTATGTTACCCTTTATCCCTACCTTTATCCCTAATCCCTAATAATATACCTAATCAAGTATCCCCCAATTTGTGGGATAAAATTAAACTGTTTTTATTCCCTTTAATCTCTCCACATTCTTCTCCCTCTCCTATTTACATTAACTTATCATAATCGTTTGTTTTCATCGTCAAATTCAAAATATCATCGATCAATTATATGTATAAATAGAAAATGGCTAGATCGAGACAATGTGCTAGGGGGATAATCCTGATCTCAGAATCGCTACAGCGGCTCAACGAAAAGAGCAAAAAAATCTTCAACAAAGACTATCCTCCATTGCAAATCAATTGGAAGAAAAAGAAGAAGAAGAGGAGGAGGACAATCAAACTCTCTCTCAAATGACTTCAATAAGAAAGTAAGTAGTTCCCAATCTTTTATTTAGTGTTTTTATTGATTGAAATTGTTAAAATAGGTTAGACTTGAAAAATCAGAAGTTCAAGTGAAGTTTCAGAGTGTCATTCGGCATTGAACTTAGTTGAATACCATACTATCTGATATTATCGGTACTTAATATTGAATTCTTAGTTTGAAGACCATACCGACTGAATAATTATATTACCAGAAAAGTTCTCACGTCTTTCTGTCGGTATTGATTTATTGAAATTTTAGTTTGAAGACCCTACCGATAAACAAAAGAATATTTGCAGAAATTTTGCTTTTCTTCTGTCGGTATTGTTTTAAATTTTTATGACAACATCGACTGACACTCTTTGAAAACTTTGTGAAAAAAACTAGTCAGTCGGTTTGGTTTGTTATTCTATACCGACTGATATAAGATCATATTCAAAAATCTTGTAAATTCTTTTGCCGGTACTGTTTTCAATTTTTTTACAATGCCAACTGAACTTTTTGAAAACTCTGCGTAAAAAACTATTCAGTCGGTTTACTTTGTAGGCTTTTTCTCTATACCGACTGATAGTGTAATTGTTTTTCTCTCAGCCGGCATGTTCGATTTGTAAAATATCAATGCCGACTGATGATTAAAAGGTAATACATCCATAGAAAAGGCAAAGGAACCTGTTACTCCTAAGAAATCATCTAAAAAGATTACCAAGGAAGTTGGCGCTTCAACAGGGAACAATCCTCTTACCTCTCCTGATTCCATTCCTTATCGTAATAGCCGTAAACGTTTGGGTGCTTCCAAGAGAGGCACTGAGCATGTTCTAAGGGACCGGAGTAAATTAATAATCCGGGAACCCACTGAAACAGAGTTGTTTGGGACCCAAGATGATGATGAGGAAGAAGATGTAGCTAATGTAGTAGCGCCTGCAAAAGGTAAAACAAAAGGGATAGTGGTTGCTAATGATGATGATGATGAGAAGGAGGATGGTCCTGATGTAGTTCCGCCCCCAAAAAGGAAAGTGAAAGGGAAAGAGGTTGAGGTTGGAGTCGAAGAAAAAGAAACGAAAGATAAAAAGGTTTATATCCCTCATCCTGACGATATGCTACCTCCTTACCCTAAAGGAAAAATATGGGCTGAACCCAAGGACAAAGATTATTTATTCGGCTACAAAGACTCGTGGGCTCATACGATCTATTCAACATATGTAAGATTATCCACCGTATATTTTTATTTTAAGGATTTGTGATCGTTTTTTTTTTTTATGTTTGTTTTGTTTTTTTGTTCGTAGGATCACAAGGATATGGTCTGATTCTGCAGACACCAATTGATGCCCTGTTTGGGATTTCTGCTTGGAATGTGATGGTGTGAGATCCTTAGTTGAATATTTTTGTATTTACCTACGGTTAATAATCACATGGACTATGATGGTGTCACGGTGAATTGTTTGTTGGAGCGGTGATGTGATTTTATATAGTGGTAAAAAGAGGTTCGATTCTCGAACTTGTGAAGGTAATGATTTTAGAAAATATTAAACTTAATCTAAACTAATAAAAATCAGGAAAATAAACTAGAGATGATTTTTTAGAAAATATGGAGAAAACTAGGAATCAAGATTCAGTTATTTCTAACAATTCATGTGATTAATCATGTAATTCTTTTTAACAATTTAATTCAAGTTTGCCAAAAATATGTTTCCTAAAAGAATAATTGTAAATCCTAAGCATGGGACATCAAGAGTAATTAACTAAGCATGACCCATCAAAAGAGAACACAACTATTTAATAAAAACCATTTTTTTCTAATTTAAATCCATGCAAATAATAATAAAAGAATTATAAATAATTAATTAAAAATAGACTTACCACATAAAATTGAGAGAAAAAACCTCCTCCATCATCCCAGTAAATAAACTTAGCCCATGGAGAAGAAAACTTGCTCAAAAGATCTTTCCATTGCTCAAAATATCAATTACAAGGTTGAATAATAGTGCAACAGCTGAACAGACGCGTTTATAAGTGTTACAGAACAAGGTTCAGCCGTTGCAAAAGGCTAAGGCAATTTGAAAAGGGAAAGGAAACTCAAAACTATAGGCAACAGAACAGCAACACTTAAAAGTGTTGCTGTGTCTTCTTCTTCGGCAGCGATGGGATGAAGAACACGGTCACCGGCGGTGACCGGTGCAGCAGCAGTTGGCCGGATCGTGAGTATTCCGGCCACAATTCCGGCGACTCCGAAACTTCAATTCTAAGCTATTCTCCCCCTTCTTCTTGGCTTCTCTTGGTATATATAGACTCTAGGGATCCTTGTGAGTCTTCTAAACCTAATAGAACTCTTTAAAACACATCCAAATCTTCCCAAATCCGAATCAAAGTCTAACTCCCTTTTTCCGGCCAAATTCGTATTTGGGGCTATTTTTCCGGCTAAAATTGCTGTTTCTTGGCGTGTTTAGTCTTGTGTTGAACTCTTCTAGCTTGTGTATCAATTTGAGAGCAAAATAACCAAGTTTTATCATGAATTAACGTTCACAGTTGAGTACAGCATTTTCGTCCGATGAGTTGAATCGGTGATTGACTCGGTCAACTCGGGTTGACCGATTTGACTCGGGTTTGACCCGATTTGATTCGGGTTTGACCCGATTTTGACCGAGTTGACTCGAGGGTGCCCCTTATCCATTTCTAGGGTGCCAAATAACACTTGTCCTTGGGTGCCTTTATCACTTTTTGAGCCAATTTTTCCACAAATCTTTATTTTTCAAATGTACCTACAAAAGCATAAAAACACGTAATATTTGCAAAATCGAATACTAACTTAATAGAAACTAAGGTGCAATCTAGACACTAAAATGTGTCTATCAAGCGGTTTTACGGAGAAACCGATACCATGCATTTCCCTTATGGCGAGTTAACTGTGATCCCCGAGGTAAAGCTGTTACAAAAGAAAATTACACCAAGGAATTTGGATGGGAGCAATTGCGCAATCTAACCAATGCGTTGTTTGGTTAGGACGTCCCGACCTCAAAACAAAGATTCCACAAGAACACTGGGTATACTACCAAGATTTTCAAGCTAAAGAGTGTAAATCAACCTCGAAAACAACTGTCGTAGCTTGCGCCCCTATACCACTCCCTTCACATTGGAGGGATAGTCTCCTTCATTTTTAGGTGAATACGAATGATTGGGTTCCAGTTATCGATGGTGAAGCTGGAGAAGTTTATATGTCGGATTTACATAAAAAGGGGTCATGGTTACGTGGTACGTCCGGAAAATGTTGAAGTCCCTCCCCAGTAAAAAAGTAAACCAACCCCTGCTCCGTCTTCTACTCCAAGTTCTTCTCAATCTCATGAATCTATCGCAAAGCTTTTTTTCCATTGTGGTACGTATGTTTTTGCTTTTATTATGGTTTTATGTTTATACTATGCATTATTATTTAGATGGAAAATGATGCGTTTTGTTGTTATGTAAGTATAATAACTATACGTTGTATGTATCAATATGAAAAATAGCGGAGGCGAATCGGTGGCATTTAGAAATTATTTAGTTATAAAGTTGATAAAGGAGTGATGTTGACTCCTGAAGAAATGCATTAGGTCGATGAGAAACTAAAGATCCTTGAGAATGTCGGTGCACAAGAGATGTTCGAGGAAAAGAATAAGAAAAGTGCGGCGAAAAAGGCTAGACGGGGAGTAATTTATATATATTTGCTTTGAACAATTGTCTTTTTTTTGAATAAGGGTGTTGGGACGCCCTTGTAAGGATTGTTAGTTTAATCACTATATTTTATTTGAACAATGCAATTAATATTAAGAAATTGTTATGTAGTCGACATAGTTCTGTCTTCTTTCGACATGGTCGACACTTCTTTCGACATCATTGATTTATCTATCAGCATTAAGTTGGCATAATTATTTTGTAAGGTTTTTTAATTTTGTTTATGTATTTATTTTGGTATCTTTCGGCACAATATTTATTTGATGACTTCAACGTCGACAACTCAGTCGGTATTGTATATTCTTCTGTCGGCATTTTGATGTTGATATACAATCTTCTGGATACTTTTCACCCTCAGTCGATATAGTTATGTCTAAGCATTTGAAAAACCGACATAACTGTCGGCGTGGATGTGCTTAGACATCTTCTACGTCGACTATTGTCTTGGATTATAAAGCACTTACATCCTTTGGACATGATTCGTGTTCTTACTAACAGTTAAACATTCTTTTTTCTTTTCATTCATTATTTGATAAGAAATTTTTTTAGGGAATACAACAACCATCAATGAATCTCGTTGGTCAATAATCTAATGTATCCCAGAGCCCAGCGCTTAAAGTATCATAACAATCATAGTGGAGAAAGGTCGGAGGTTACGCATCTCTCACAAACTTAGAACACGTCTTTTCTGAAATAATCAATAATAACACTAACATAAGAAAAGATATTCCAATATAATTAATAATCTTAAGAACAACCTAATATGTTGATATACTCACTTTTTCCGCAGTTCTAGCGCCGGGATGATATTGGTCAACATATCTACGTACTCTAATGTACTCTTTCATCTCCCCACGGATATAATAGCCGAATCGATCAACCAAGTCTTTCCATTTACGTTGATTAGGATTCCCGTCTAAATCCACGAAGAATTCTTTCACTCTTTTTCAAAACATTGAATACCTTTCGTTAAGTCGCTCGTGGAATGTTAGAATGAACGCTTTAACAAGCATTAGATCATCTTCTAATGTGAATGGAGGGTTTGGCATTGTCGAAAAAATTTATTTTGGGGTAAATATGTGTTAGAGTAGAACAATGAGGATGTTTTATATATATATATATAACTCTACATGGACTATGCCTCAAACGGTTATAAAACTGACCGTTATTAGCAGTCTGCATTGTCGAAAAAAATAATCAATGCCGATTGAACACTTATATTCTTAGTGTAACATAATAGTGGTCAGTCGGCATGCTCGACATATATAAATTCAACGCCGACAACGATTCATGATACTCTGATGCTGGATTAGTGCTTATCGATACTGTTTTTGAATTCTTGTGTTTATGGAAATTTCAATGATACAGTCGGTATGGTCAAAACTAAATGTTCAATGCCGACAGAAAACTTAT
Source organism: Papaver californicum (assembly GCA_023531435.1). Lineage (NCBI taxonomy): Eukaryota > Viridiplantae > Streptophyta > Magnoliopsida > Ranunculales > Papaveraceae > Papaver > Papaver californicum. The sequence goes on along the minus strand of JAJJMC010014721.1, from coordinate 1,047,733 downwards.
TTCCTATATCAAACTCAATTGTAGTCAGTCGGCATGCTCGTCACATACACAATCATTGCCGATTGAACACTTTGGATTCTCTGATGCTTGCGGAGTTGTTTTCGGTATTGTTTGTGTATTTTAAATCAATGCCGAATGGAGTTTTGAACATAAAATTTCGTACCCAACGACTTAAGTTTTTGGAAATTGAGCCATAACTAGCCGTTGGGTTATATTGTCTATAAAAACAACTCTTATCTCAACAAAGAACACTCACACTTCTCTCAACTTCTTCTCAATCTCCTCTCAACAAATATCATCTTATTTGTCCATCTTAAAACAAGAATCTTAAACATAGCTGCTAGGTTCACCACCAAAGAAGATATTGGCATCCTTCGTGCGTGGGTGGCGACTAAAAAGTTCGACGAGGCGCTAAACATTGGCGATACCACTGATCCTTTTTGGAACCGTGTATTCAATATTTTTGTGGCGTTAGACGGGAACCGAAATTCAAGAACGATGGATACGGTTAAGGAAATATATTTTGTCATTTTAGATGCATGTGGTTATTTTAGCATCACTTTGTTCGACATGAATAGTGATTATCCTCATTTCGGTCGTCAGAAACAAGTAAGTATATCTCAATTAAATGTTAATCAAATCCAATTGGAAAATAGAGATAGTCGGCAGAGTTGTTGGGATGGTGAAACAATGCCGACTAGAAAGATTATGTACCCAACGACTTGATTTTTTAATAAACTAGACGTTGGGACTTAAAACTCTATATAGGGGGAGTTATTTTTCAGAAATTCATCCTCACACATATAGTAACTCTTCTCATTTCTTTAGCATCCAAAGAGTTCACTTTTCTTACACATCTCACAATTATTCTCATTTCTTCATCATCCAAAAATTCACATTTACATGGCTCCGAAATCCACCAAGATTGAAGATACTTCCATAATTCGTGCTTCGTTAACGATAACTAGTTATGACCAACACCTAAACGTTAACTTGGATCAACCTTCGGATAATTTGTGGTTCCGTGTATTGATCGTGTTTGTGGCGTTATATAGCAATCCGAAGGGAAGAAATTATTGAACCATTAAGGAAAGATTTGAGTTAATCTATGATAGATGTTTGGATTTTAGAATCCTTTTGTCCAACACGAAGATTCTTAATTATCAAGACTTCGAGCCACACGAAAAATAGGTCTCAACTATATTGGGATGTTGCTCTTGACGAATACAAGAAATAATATAGCGAAAGATTCAACCATCGTGAATGCTATCAACTGCTGCAAGAAAATGACACGTGTTTCGCTATATGTTAACTATTCAAGTGGAAGTTTAAGTGTAATGTTATAACCATTGTTATGTCGTTTTCTTTCATTGTAATGGCTTAATATTCATTGTTATTGATAGACACATTTTAGTGTCTAGATTGCACCTTAATTTCTAGTGAGTTGGTATTCGATTTTGTGTCTATTACGTGTTTTTATGCTTTTGTAGGTACATTAGAAAAATAAAGATTTGTGGAAAAATTGGCTCAAAAAGTGTTAAAGGCACCCGGGAAAATAGATCAAGGCACCCACACTTTGGATTGGGGCACCCTTGGATCGGGCTGAGCTGGATCGGGCCAACCCAGCGGGTCAACTCAGCCCAGTCAACTCGGTCAAAGCCAGTTGACCGAGTCAAACCTTCATCGGGGCAGAGTTTCATCGGCAGCAAATTCTTGATTTTCAATCCAGATTTTTTTAGCGATATCAGCGCAAATTGGGAGTTACCCAATCTAATTCAAGGTCCGTATAATCGATTAGAAGCTCTAGAAGCCGAAGATAGGGGCCAGATGAGCATGAATCTGTTCGGAAACAGGAGTACATCCCTGTTTTGGATTGCTATCAAATTCTCGTCAAACTACCGAGTTATAAGGGGTCTAGCACATCCTAGAAGATTCCAAAGGCCTATATAAAGAGTTTACAAGCTTCAGAAAAAAGTTACGCAGCTCCAGGATCACTTTTGCTATTTTCCGGCATAATCCGTCACCGCTGCTACACCGGCCGTCACCGGTGTTCATCCTTACCTTCACCGAAGAAGACAGTTCATCCACACTTTTATCTGTTACAAAGTTTGAAATCTTTGTTGCCTATTTCTCACTGTTATATTCTCGGTTGAATTGGGCTGTAACTGTGGGGCTGATTCTGTAACGCGTCTGCTGCGTTACTGTTTGGCTGTTACAGTCTTAATCAATCTTGTAATCTTTATTTTGAGCAATGAAATCAACTTTTGAGCAATCTTTTTCCACCATGAGCTAAGTCTATTTACTGGGATGATGGATAAGGTAATTTTCTCAATTTTATGTGATTTAATTATTTTCTAATAATTATTTATAATTCTTTTGTTATTAGAATTGCATAGTTTTAAATAGTGAAAACGGTTTTCTTTCAACAGTTGTGTTTTTGCTTGATGGATTATGCTTGGTTAATTAATTTTGATAGTCCATGCTTGTGATTTACCTCTGTTTGTTAGCATAACAAAACCAATTTTGGCAATTACTTGTGCTTCAATTAATTTAAAAAGAATTATCTAATTAATCACATAGGTTGTTAGAATTACCTGATTCCTGATTCCTGGTCCTTTTAAAATTATTCAAAAATCATCTTTAGGTTATTTAGTCTTTTTCATACTCCTGGAATTTTCTAGAGTTAATTAAAATTATTATTTTCTAAAATCATTACCTTTACAAGTTCGAGAAACGAACCTTTATTTACCACTTTAAAAACTACATCAGTTATGTCTTTTTCTTTGTTATGTCTTGTTCTTTTCTTTCATTGCAATGTCTTTTGCTTTTTTGTAATATCTTTTCGTTCAATGAAAACATGTATCCTTTATGATACAATGTTAAAATATTTTTAATAGAACATAATAGGTCTAGTCGACATGGTAGTTATTTCTTTGAACAATGACGACAATTAATAAATACCTTCTATAATTTAGGAAAGTACTATGTCGGTATGCTCAAAAAATATATTTCTATGCCGACAGAGAACATTTGATTTAGTCGGCACTTAAGTTTCTTATTATATACATGCCGAATAAATAGTCATATATTCTGATACTTAATTATACTCAGTCGATATAGTTTGGTAAAATATATAACAATATCGACTGTACCTTTCGTCAGAATCAAAGAGCCAACGACCATTTTTTTGGAAAAAAAAACTACCCAACTAAACACAACGGTTAGTTTTGATTCACAACTAAGTAGCCGTTGGGGAGATTTTCTATATAAGGTTGTTGATAACCTGTTATACTCACTTGGAAACCTTAACATTATACTCAAACAAAAACTCTTTTGCAATGGAACATCCATCATCAACCACCAATTCAACTGAAGAGATACTTCGAAGATGCAAACGAACTACTCCATCATCAACTACCAAATCAATTAGTGTTATGAAATTATTACGTCGTGATGGATTTTCCATAAGAAGATCGGGATCATGGTATATTTTGGAATCTGAAAAAATCAGGACCTTACGTTCCTAAGCCGGACGCGAAGTGGAAGGGTTCACTTTTTGATTACAGGGACGTCTATGTTGTTGATAGGTTCTTTCATGTTAAGAAGTTGGGAATCAAGTACAACGAGTTTCTCGCTAGCTAGGCACAGAGGGGACAAGTTTGCGGCACATGATGCATATATCAAATGGAGAGGAAAGCCGTTCTAGCAGTTCGAAGCTTCCCAAATAGTTAAGTCTCGTACCTAAAAAAAAATGTAATGTGTTTAGTAAGACCAAGTTGGTGTACAAGTTGTTATCCTAGTATAATATTGCTTTCACATTCTAATGTACTACTAGTTATTCCAAGTTTGAATCTAATTATCTTATTAATCTATTAGTAAATTTTATTTAATGTTATTTCTCATATTTTGGTGACAGTGGGCATTGTATATTGCATAGTCGGGTCACGTTTTATGTCGGCACGCTCAAAACATGTTTATTTTGGAGTTGAGGAGTGGTTTGTGTTTGTATTCTTTTAACTGAAGTCGGCATAGTTGAATTTTATCCATACAAACACAACAGTCAGTCGGCGTTGTCTTTAACTATGAAAACAATGCCGACTGAATTTAAGATAATATCCATTTCGTTTATAAGCCTCAGTCAGCGTTGTTGTTTAAAATTACAACAATGCCGATAATGCCTAACATAATAGTCATATCACCCATAGGAGTTCGTCGGCATGCTCGAAAGTTATATTATATATGCCGACTAAGAGTCAGCGTAGTCATATCAGTGTCGACTTAGGTTCAATATTTAAGACAACCATTAAAGTAATCTAAACTAATATCTAAAAACCATTCATGACACAAAACTTCAAACCATTAATTGAACTAAAACCATATCATTCATTTATCATGATTCATTTATAGTTTAAAATACAAAATATAAACGACTCCCATAAAAATCCATTTCTTACTAAGTCCCAAAAGTGAATCCTCTCAAGTTTACGACATTTCAGTTACGACCGTAGGTCGCTTTACGGATAAAATTAAAGCATCTCACAATTGATTTTCCTCATACTTTGTCATTTTACTAATAGAGTGATTGGGCATTCTTGTCGGTATTTTTTATACACACAAAACGGATGTAACAGACAATTTTCCTTTAACTTGAGACCGACAAAATGGTTCTCGTTTACGAACGCCACAACAATACTTTTTTTCGTCAACAACCCTTTTCACACCTGAAATTTTGGTGTAAAAGTACTTCCCGTCACAGGTGCAAAATAATGAACCACACAATTAAATATATCCACAATGAGATGCCCAAATATTGGTATTGTCATCCAATAAGACGACGAAAGGAAGTCCATGGGTTCCTTTGGCCCTAATACACGAGCATGCAAATCATTGAATTCTTGTTCACTGTCTACCGTGGCTTCATAGAAACTCTTCCTTTTGATTAGTGTTGCGGCGATACACATTCTTGCATATTGGCATTGTGTCATCCCTAATGTATCCGCCGATTTTAAATATCCTAATTGCTCGGTCACAACATGGTAACCACAATTTCCATCTCCATCCACATCGTTCGTTGATATAACATATTCACGAATAATCTAGGGAATTTGCTTCATATACTCTTCTATTATGGAATGACATGTTCACTTCGTCTTACCGGTTAGGTTTTCATATTACCTCTTGTTTTCCTTATTATCTTCATACCATCTTCGGCAATTTCCGGAGACACAACTTCCTTCAACATACTTCCTCTTTTGGGAGGAGCCGGTGCTTCCTCAACGTTGGGAATAGCATGGGCATTGTAATCTTGTTGTTGTGGAGTTGATGTAGTATGCTCCTTTTTCGGCCTACCTCTCTTCTTTGGAGCCGGTTGTTCATCAACGGTGGGAATAGCTTGTGAATTGTAAAATTGGTGTTGCGGAGTACATGTTCTAACCTCCTTCTTCGGCCTACCTCTCTTCTTTGGAGCCGATTGTTCATCAACAGTGGGAATAGCTTGTGAATTCTCATCTTCATGTTGCAGAATAGATGTACTAACCTCCTTGTTTGTCCTACCTCTCTTCTTTGGATACAGTTGTTCGTCAACAGTAGGAATAGCTTGAGAATTCTGAACTTGATGTTGCGGAGTTGATGTACTAACCTCCTTCTTCAGCCTAGCTCTCTTCTTTGGACCCGGTACTTCCTCGATGTTGGGAATAACTTGTGAATTCTCATCTTGTTGTTGCGGAGTTGATGTACTAGGTTCCTTCTTCGGCCTTCCTCTTTTCGGAGGAGTCCGTTCTTCATTATACCTCGCTTCAGATATCTCAAAAGCACATGGATCTCTTTTCTTACTATCCTCACGCTCCATCTCACGTTGACTTGCTTGTTTCAAAAAATTTCTCTCTTTTTTCCTTGCCAATTTGGTCGGTGGTCTACCAATAGGCTTTTCTTTTATTGGTTCCTCCACGTTTGTCGTGTATGTGTGACTTAATCATCTTATTTGGCTTAACAAAATTTATCTTTGAGCCGAGTTTCCTCTTGCATAAGTGTTGAATTATCGGGCTTCCTTAGTTTTCCATACATTTTCTCCGCCATCTTCTGTAGGAGGAGAGGTGAAATAAAGTCGTTCCCAAAATGGATCAATAGCCTCAATAGGTATCACATCATTATACTTCACAAGCATATGATGACATGGAAGACCCATAGACGACACCGTAGGACAAACACGCACATCATCCGGTTGGGGGAATACCTGCTGTCGGCATTGATAATTTCAAACACACACATCACCGTAGGACAAGTATGAATACCATACCGACAGAATTTCAAACCAGATATTCCATGGGGGAATACTTGCTGTCGGTATTGCATAATTTTTGAAAACCATGCCGACAATCTAAGTCGGCATAGTTATTAAAATGTGGTAATACCGACTGCAAGCTTTTCCACTACACATCCATGGCGATTCGAACATAAAAAATCACTTTTTAGCAAATTTGGACCTATACCTGAGTATTTGGAGCATTTGAATCTTCATATTCTTCATTTCCATGGGTTGGTTCTTCACTTGAACCTTCTTGCTCATAATTGTCTTGATTTAGGAATTTCTCATACATAAATTTTGATTGTCAACAAAATCTTGCAATTGAGAATCGTTATCAAATGCAACATAAAACCCTTCTCCTTGTTGAGATGAAGGTTCCCCAACATCAAATTCCTGATTAGATTCACTCATTTCTATAAACTCTTCCCAAATCTCACTTTTTTTTACGACTCCTCTTCTTCTTCTCTTCCTCCCTTACCTATTTTTCTATATCTAACATAATACTATAACTATATCTATCATAATCTTAAGTTTTATTTTAGATGGTTAATTAACTAACAACTAATTCACAACTAATTAATTACGGGTAAACTAGGAATTATCAAAATAACATAGATAAAAGGGTTTTTATAATTACTTTAAAATGATCCTATTTTGTTTTACATGATATCCCCGATTTATGAAGGTATCCCGAATTAAACGTTCTTTTTTATAGTTGCGAACACTTGGTGCTACACGATGCCAGATTATTTTTTTTATATTGGTGGCCCCAATTAAATAAATAGTACGATCTAAGCACCCACATATAAGTAGGGTTGTACATGGGGTGGGTCGGGTTTGGCCTCACCCGCACCCGACCGCCAGTTAGCGGGTAACCATTTTTTCACCCGTACCCAACCCGCCGTAGGACGGGTCTGGTCGGGTTTGATCCTTTAATGCCTGTGTTCGCCATCAAATCACAAATTTAGGGCAAACTCATATACAATCTAAACTATAAAGACCTAAACTACATCCAAAATCAACACACAACACATAGTAAAGCTGAAACCCCATCAAAGATAAGATGGTTCGTCTGTTAAAATAATTCCTACAGAATGGGAAGATCAGTCAGAACACGCAACAGAACAATTTCCAGCAGTAGTGCTACTACCGATCCTTATTACGATTCAAATTCAATCTCCAATGGTTCCAACAGATAGTAAGTTTTGAGAGGTTTAAGCTCTCTCCTGGTATTTAAGTTTACGATTTATAATCATGCATGTTGTATTTCTGGTGTTAGCTGATTTAGTAATTGGTTAGTCTCATTCATGCTGATTCGTGTTTTATGTATAGAGAAAAATGTTGAGGCGAACCGGAAGGAAGCTAAATGTACTGAAGGGTACTTCCAGGGCTTCTTTTCTAGATTCTGGAAAAGAAAGGTTGAGGTGAAGCCTGATGACCAGAAAGAACTTAAATCTGCTGAATTCTATAAAATGTAAGTATACTAGCAGACTGGTCATTTGCTGCTCTAGTTAGTTACATGAAGCTCTTAAGCTAAGAGTATATTGTTAATAATATGTGTATGTGACAGTTTGATAGAGAAAGAAGATTCAATAAATGCAAGGCTGTAAGAAGAGGTTAATTCCGCAAGAAATTTTCATGAGAGAAATTGAGGTGAAGTACATATACATTCGCTCTTATAGAGTTGTATTTTAATAAACATTTCAACTTTTTGAAACCCATTAAAGATAAGATAAAAACAGGAAACCCCGTGAAATCAATCAATCAACCAAGTAATGAAATTTATGGATCGAGTGTGGTTGAAAACAAAATCTGGATCTCTTATGAACTCACCGTTCTATCATTTCATCCACAATAAAAGCAAGAGTTTTAAGTTTAAGAACTCACCAGAACTCGCAAGAATCAACTGTCGCAGGATGAGATTCAATCATCATCTATGATGATTGAAGAAGCAGCAAGGTTACCAAATAGCTCTGCAACAAAAGAAGTGAACAATTAGAATGAAAAATAAATAAAAATACAAATAGTAATAATAGTATAAGAAGTTAAGAACCATGAAGTACAAATTATACCCGACTCAAGAACATCAACCTCTTCCTCCCCGACTCCAAGGCTAGAGGATTCTTTGTCAATTGGTGTATGTAACCAATTTTGCAATAAAATTAACGCCCCAAGTGTTCTAGGTTTTAAGGAACTTCGAAAAGGATCCAAAGTTCGTTTTCCGGTACTAAAAGTTGATTCCAAAGCAACAAAAGAAACAAGTATAACAAATATATCTTTGGATATGAGTGGAAAAATATCAAACCTCGCAGAGTTGATCTGAACTAATGTCATCTTCTGAGATTTTAACCATGGTGGTAAGTGACAAGTGGTAAAAACTATTGATTTATATATCTAACTTGAGCATAGTAGTACAGTACCTAATCGATCCACCAGTGGTGCCTATCTGGTACAGTAGTACGAGGGGTCCAAATCACTTGTGATCTTTTAGTTAATTTATCTACTTAAACAATCTCTCACAATAACCCACCAAATGCGCACAGAGCCACAGAGGGTCCATATCATGTGGACTGATTTCATGCATTGTTCAACATAAAACACCTCGTGCTACTGACTTCCTAGTGTAAGAGCATAAGTGTAGCAAAAACGTAGTGTGACCAGTAGTGTGACGAGTAGGAAAATGAGGATGTAAGATGTGTAATACTGATCCGATGGTTATACTTTGAGATAAAAGTGCTACACAGTCACATCATAGGGATACAGAGCAGCCTTACCACAATAAAGAAGGTCTTGTCTCCTAGTTCTGAAAAGAAAATCAGCAAGAATGCCTGCATCAGAATTGCATTTTTTGTGTTAGTAGATGTATTCAAATAAGTAATTCCAGACAAAAGACAAAAAATGATTAAAGCCATAGGACCTTAATGGCTACTTAAAGTCCTAGTCTACTGCCATTGCTCAATATGCTATAGTTATTTTCCTTCAGGACCCCTAAGTCCTAGTCTAGTGACCTTAATGGATACTTAAAGTCCTAGAAACTAAAAGCAACTAAGTAGTCCAGTACACATAATGATCATATCTTCATTGATCACAAGCAAGAATTCAAGAACTATGAAACAAAAATATGAAGCCAGCAATTGAAGATCCGGAATGGTTGGATACTACTTTCTACTTCCACAATGAAAAGTCACAGCTTGTTAGAATCAAAACTAGAGACGTTCTTGAAAATTCTAAGCTTAGATATGCTTACGAGAACGTCGAGAATGTATGGCTTAATGCAAGACCTAAAACTTCTGTACCACCAAAGATTGCTCGTCAGGTATTGAAAATGAAGGAGAATCGGAACCCACTCTTGGATAACTCGAACCAAGCTGTTGTTTCACCGGAAGTTGGGCTACGCGGTAGGAAGCTTGATACAACAATGAGAGTGAAGCTTTATAGACCAAAAACACATATAAGTAAGATTGAGAAAGAACAAGAAGAAGAGATTATAGTTGTTTATGGCATTGACATCCATAAAGATATGTATGTTAAGTTCGATGTTTACGTACATGTTGTTGATGAAACCATAATCGGTCCCGAGTCAAGAGAGTTTGCAGGAACATTTGTGAACATGAAGAACGGAGTAAGGATATTGTTGAACAAAGGAGATTTGGTAGTGAAGAGAAAGACAATTTTTAAGGTGGGTATTACTGAGCTATTGGAAGACCTCCAGGTAGACGACGATGAGACCCTTTGGGTATGTGATTCCTCACAAGCAAAAATTCAAGAACTATGAAGCAAAAATACTTTGTAAAAAATCAAAATATCCTTTTTCAAATTAGTGTATTATCATGCTTTTAAGGTCACTTTCAATAATCAGAATGAGGTTTAAGGACTCTAAAGTTGACTGTTCATCTCCTGAAAGTCTCAAAATCCCAAACTGAAAAGTATGTGTAGTACCGTACAAGAGGTCTAACAAAACAAGTGCAAACATCCCTAAATTATAGGGGAAAAAATCCTAAATTACAGAGAGAAAAATCCCCAAATTTTACTGAACCCTAAAATTTTAATTTCATCAAGTGACAAATTAATATAAAACATTAGGTGACTCATGGGAAAGGAAGGTTTGGGTTCCATTTACTTACTTGTTTCCACGTAAAATTTGATTCAAATTTTCTAGTTTTCTTCAACTATTTCTTTGAGTGCAACTGCAAACAACTATTTCTTCGAGTTAAGTTACTTAGGTAGTCTCTGCAACTCACAAACTTAACGAAAATGGGAGTTCAGATGAAGAAAGAGTGTTACGTTACCTGATCGAAGCCTCTCGCCTGTAACAGAGATGAATAACCCTTACTCTACCAAAGAAAAAACAGAAACAGATACAGTACAGACATATAGTAAGTGTAACTTTGTAAGTGAAGTGAATGCTGGAATCACGCGTGCCAAAGTAAAGTGTGAAATTTCGACGGGTGGGCAGGTCGGGTCGGGTGGTAGGACCTATCACCCGCACCCGACCCGCCAGATGATGGGTTATAAAAAAAGCCCCGCACCCCGACCCGTTCATCGGCGGGCTAGGTACAGGCCGAATAAAATTGAACAGATGCGGGTCGGGTCGGGTCGGGTCGGGTCGGCAGGGCTCCGGTCTGCCTTTATATACTCGTTTTCTTCGAGAGAAAACGAAACCCTAAATCGATTATCTTTTTCCTTCACCACCTCTGCAGCCATGGTAAGTTCTTCAAATCTCATCTCACTCTATTTAAGTTTTTGATCATAACTCAATACTTATTTTGATCTTGCATTGGTTTTTCTTTTCCTTTTTGATGATTAAAGTTAGTTTGGTTAGAACTTTACTGAAACTGAGATTTTTTCATTTTCTCATGTTTTGATTAGATTATTCAAAACCCAGACAGCATTTGGGTTTTTAGTTGGATTCAGAAAAAGGGTTTTGCTCAATTTAGGATTTTATTTTACGGTTTTGTTCAATTTTAGATTTTTGTGTTAGGGTTTAGGTGAAAAAGCCAGTGATGTAAGTATAATATTTGCTACTCTTGATGGGGGTACTTTCCCCCTTCTGATGATTATTTGTCCACCAAGATCTCTGAGGCTTCACATGTTTCATATCATCACTAATTATTTGTATTTATTTATTTTTTGGTCCTGTGAGTTTCTTGCCCTGTTTTTGTTAAAACTGGTTTCCAAGTTGATTTTCATTTTCATGCTTTCGTTATCATGTTATATGGTTGGATGGTTAGATATTTAGGATTGTTAATTGTTGTAGGGTTGTTCAGATGTAGTTTAGGTTATGGTTTGCTACCTTTGATTGGGGTAATAGCCCCTTCTGATGATTATATATCCACCAAGACATGTAGTTTTAGTTTTATGGTGTCGGATGATGTTTCCGTCTAGAAATCGTTATAAAGTTGGTGACTTCAGTGCCTCCAATACTTTCAATGTGTATTCACGAGCCATATTTAAGAAGGCATGATCAACATTGGTTGTAGTGGTCTGGATAATGAGAAATGTCAGGTTTTTGTAGGTTTGGTTGTAGTATTTCTGGATTTCTACAGTTCTTACTGTTAAGTGGTCTAGTGTATTCCCTGTTGTTTTTATTTCCTTGATTTGGTTGAAAGAAATTCCAAGATGATTTATTAGTTTGCATATTAATGCCCTTCAAATGTTTATTTGTGGATGCAGACTAAGCGTACAAAGAAGGCTGGAATCGTTGGCAAATACGGTAAGTGGTTACTATCATAATGTATATTGATTTTACTGCTTGGCCTTCTTACATGCAAGAAATTGTGCTCGAGTTTAAGCTTTTTGAGTGGAGCATAGAGCTATAAACCTAGGTGCTTTTGTTAAATAAGGGTCAACTTTTGTCTGAGAAATCGTATTGATACGTTGATTTTTTTTAATCGAGTTTACCTTCTTTCTAGGATAAATAAGGGTGTTTTATAGTTCAACTCTTCAGATTGGTGGTACTTGTAGAATATCATAGAACTTCACAATATGCTTTCTATAGGAATATATTCAACTTCTATTACAGACTTTACATATGCAGATCTATGCAGAAGTACTAAGCTTTGGTATTTTTTTCTGATCAACATGAGTTTGTATATTTCAGGAACAAGATATGGTGCCAGTTTGCGAAAGCAGATCAAGAAGATGGAAATCAGTCAGCATTCCAAGTACTTCTGTGAATTCTGTGGAAAGGTTAGTTGTTTTCTCTTTTGTACACCAGTTTCAGTGTATCTTTGTTATTTATTTATTTTCCTTTCTAAAATCGAGTTAGTAATCAATTCCATTCCTTGTGAAGTATGCCGTGAAGAGGAAGGCCGTTGGAATTTGGGGATGCAAAGACTGCGGCAAAGTGAAAGCTGGGGGTGCCTACACATTGAAGTAAGACTTGCTATCATGCTCACTTTCCATTCTATATCTGTTTGCTACATGCGCATGAAAAGCAAACCATCTGATTGTTGTATTATCTGTTGTGTTTCTGTATTACAGCACCGCTAGTGCAGTCACTGTGAGAAGTACTATCCGAAGGTTAAGGGAGCAGACAGAGAATTAGAGCTCATTAGTCTTTTGTTGTTAGGTTTCATTTTATTCTTCTAGAAGAGCTGTTTATCTATCTATACAGTACACTGTTTAATTCTGTTTTGATATTAGTAGCTTGACATTGTTATCATACATTCCGCAGTTTTGATGTTTATTTCATTCTAGTAGTAATGTTTAAATTGCTGAAGAAATGACATATATGGGTACTTTTATGAGATTTTGAACACTTGTGTCAGCTTCTATGATCTCTGTATGTCCTAAACTCTCATGCTAGGTTAAGGTCTCTCTTCTCAACCTTTAATCTTGGTTTAATCTTCATTTTAGCACGTATTAAGCTGCTTATGGTGCTTGTGCTTGATGTAGCTAGGGCCAGCAAGCAGTAGTGTGCACTGACTTTCGGTATACAGATTGTTCAAAGCTTATAGGATATAGATTCTGAGTTTCAATCCCTATTAGCTAGTATTTGATGTTGTCCCTACTTTCATCCCTAAACAGTGTGATCTATGCAATAACATACAGTCATTGGGTGATGATATGAGTTTCTATTAGACCGACCTGATTCTTGAAGACTATCCAAATGCTTTGATGCCCCATTTTACTAATCTAATCCAATCTTTTGGTCTCAGAATATGGTGCCGACATAACAAAACATACGTGTATTCCATGGCCCATACTTTAATACAACCACCAACCTCGAATAATAACAATATCTAAAACCATACGCAAACTCCAATCTTCCCTATAAAGAAACAACAACCAAAAAACAATCACAAATCATCACTTCCTCATCATCAATCAATACATCACAAAACCAGCTACCGAACTTACAAAAATCATCTGTCAGCCAGTTTGCTCATCTTTCTCAAGTCCTAGTCTAGTATCTAGTTAGTAGTAGTTGTAAGTATATATGGTTGGATGTGTAGAATGTGGGTCGAGAAGAAATCCATGCCGATGCAGGGTTTTTGGACCAACACTCGGGTGTGTGGCGTTTTTAGTGACAGCAGTTGTATGTTGGCCAGTTGGAGCGGTGGTGTGGATCTGCAGCCACCCCAAGGGACGTCGTATCATGGGTAAACCTGCTACTGTCGTTTATCCTAAGGTTTCTGGTTGCTTACCTATCTAATCAACAATCCATCAGAGATTGATTTTTAATTTGATTTTTTTCTTGTGTGTGGAATGTAATCAGTAAATTTTTGTGTCAATAAAAAACTAGTATCTCATTTAAAGAAATTTTCTACTCAAAAATTGTTACCAAGTCAGAAGTGTGAGCTGAATCAAACATAAGAAATAATGATTAAAAAACAGACATCTAATGTCTGACTTATAAATCCACAAGACAGTTTCCATTCACAATTCATCAAATCCAGCATAAGTGGCTGTATAAACATGAACATGACCCAAACACTCACTGATAATGCGGAGCTTATAACTCCCCGAAGTTGTTTCAGGTGGGGGAAGGAGCCAGTAGAATTAACATGGATGCTTCTTATATAGAAATTACAGATATTGGAAGCATTGGGCAAACAATCAGAAATTTTGCTGGTCTCTGCATTGGTGCAAAAGGGAGATATTATTATGATGGAGGATTGAATGCAGAGTGTGGTGCTGAACAACTTGAATGTTGGGCCCAAGAGGAAGCTGTTAGATGGGCGCAAAGTTTGGGATTGGAGAGAGTCATTCTAGAGTCAGTTGATGAGATTGAACTTAGTGTTCACTGGTTCTATGTTAGACATTAAAAAATTTTTGAGTAGGAATGAATTTTGGTACTGTAAGTCAGTTCACAGGTGCCAATAGTGTTGCTCATTCCCTTGCCAAAAAAGCTAGGGATGAAAGCAACAACTTTTGAATTTTATGTTCATTTCCCACCGGGCATTATGATCGGGTTAAGGAATGACTATCAAGCTGTAACTTCATTCTCTTAAGTATCAAAAAAAAAAAAAAACAAAAAAAAAAACGACCTAATGGCTTTCTATCGATCATGATAGACTAAGCTTTGAAGCTTGAAATTACCGAGCATAATATTCCTATGATGCTGCTGCCGGACATTCTGTAAATATCTTGACATTGTTCTCCTAGTGTTCTCAGTGAAACAAAGCTGTTGATGTGTAGCGTTGGTACCCACCAACAACTCGTCTGGAAGAAGCAACACATGTTGAAAGCATTCGCATCTAATGGACCGAACCTTCTATTCCAATAATGCTCCTCTTTCGTGTGGTAAGTACTGCTACTACTGGTAGTCTCACCCTCATTAACCTTTGTATAAAACCACAAGTCACTTACCCTGAACATGAACATGTCATCAGATTCTGGATATTCATGAACAAGACACAAACACCCACTCATAACGCAAAGCTTATAATACCCCGTAGTTGTTGTTTCAGGTGGGGGAAGGAGCCAGTAGAATTTTTCGTCTGCCAAATCAAAGGCAAGAATATCCCTTGACCCCTCACGGAGCCAATAAAAGGATCCATCTACACAAACACTCTTGGCAAAACCACTGAAACAATGTAAATAGTGACAGACTTCTCCGGCACTTTTCCAGCCACTGCCACTGCCACTTCCAAGTGTATATACCTCGCAATTCCCGTGCATGGCAATTGATCATCACTTTCCTGTACAGGGTAAAAAAAATTCTAATAACCTTGTACTCATTAGTCAGAGGGTGATACCCAAAACCATGCACAATGTAAGCACTGCTGCTGCTTCCATTCTTGTCGTCGTCAGTCGGTAATTCTGGAAGATTGGCGTATTCTCTAGTAACGGGATTACAGATGTAAAAAGGTTCGTCAGTATGGTGGAACCTGCCGGGCATACAAATGCCTTTGTATTTTTCGGTCTCCACCGAAAAACAAATCAATCCATTACACGAACCGACAATTCCAAAGACGTCTACTGGAAATTTGAGATTAATCCACCTTGTACTCTTAATCTTCCTTATTAGCTGGCGGCTCGATCTGATTCTCTCGTGTTCGTCATTGTACACCACACAGTACAAGAGACAAGGAAACTCGTTGTCGCAGAATTAGAATTCTGGTGCTGCTCTTGCTGTGCGGCCTGTATTAATCCTTGTTGTAGATGGAGATAAGCAAAATATGTATCTGTATGAAACTGCAGGATATTTCTCAAAGGTTTACAAACAAGCTTACTGTCTAAAACTGACTCAACTGGTAACCTGGAGAAGATATTGTAAATGATTTCTTGAGGAAGACAGTTCGGAGGATGGTCTTCCATATCTTTGCCTCCTATAAGAAGATTGCAGTCTCATCTACTGAAGATATATATCCTCTGTGCACCCCCCCTTTATCACTAAAAACCCTAGCAACACACTCTTTCTTTACGAGAAACTTTCTCCATTACTGTGACCTACAAAGTCTAGGAAAGGATAGATAGCCTGATCGTGGGCTGGGCCCCGTGGTGCAAATTTTGGCTAGATCTAATCATCATACTAACTGCTTCCAAATGAATGTTGATGCTTCCATTTTACCTAACTGTAACAGTGCAGGTTCTGCTTTGTTCTTACATCTCCTTTTGGCTCTTTTGTGACAGCTACAACATCACCGTTATGGGCAAAGAACGTAATACATGCATAAATGATGGCTTTATATCAAGCTCTGCAATAGTTAACTTGTCGATGTTTTGTATGGTTCTATAAATAATATGTCGTGGATTGACAGGTCTTTGTTGTTAGCATGTTGTAGTCTGTTGAGTAGTATGTCTAATGTTTATGTTCAATATGTTGGTCGAGTGCATAATAAAGCAGCCGATAGGTTTGCTAAGTCTACTAAGTCTTATGTTTGTTTTGTACAATGATGGTACACTCCACATGATATTATCAAAGTACTTATTTCCGAGGTTCTTGTACTCTCTTTGAATTTTAATGAAAATTTATATTAGTTTTTTTAAATAAATAAAAAAAAAAATAAAAAAAAAACAGATTTCTTTTCTTTTCTTACCATACAATCCCCTAATTCCCCGCCCTAAAAATCCGAGTCTCATGGTAAAAAGATCATGAAATTCTACCGAAACCTCCGCCAGTTAAAATCTCGCTGTAAAAACAAACAAAAACCCAAAAAAAAATCTGGTTCTTTTTATTTTGTCTCATTTGATTCATTCATATCTCCCAAAATACCACAAAACCAGAAGAAAAAAATCCCCAATTTCACCAAAAATCATCAGTCATGGCATTAGCAGGTGCAAGTAATCTAACTGCACCACTACCCAAACCCCTAAACTCTCCATTCAAAAAGCTTCAAAACAAGCCAAGAATCTTTGCAATTCACTCACTAGAGAAATCAAACTCTTCACCAAATCCAAAACTTTCATCATCTAATTGGAGTTTAGATAGTTGGAAAACTAAAAAAGCATTACAAATCCCAGCTTATAATGATAAACAAGAACTTGATGATGTGTTAAAACAACTTGTAAGATTTCCACCATTAGTATTTGCAGGTGAAGCAAGGAAATTAGAAGATAGATTAGCTGATGCTGCTGTTGGTAAAGCTTTTTTACTTCAAGGTGGTGATTGTGCTGAGAGTTTTAAAGAGTTTGGTGCTAATAATATTAGGGATACATTCAGGGTTTTGTTGCAAATGGGTGTTGTCTTGACATTTGGTGCTCAAATGCCTATTATCAAGGTTTGATTTTTATACCATTTTGTTCAATAATTTCACATCTTTTTAATGCGATTTAGTTAATGCTGCCGTCCTGCAGTGTGGGGTTTTATGGTCAAATACTGGGGCATTACATTTTTGTATTTTGGATTGAATTTGTGTGATGTGATGCTGTGTTGGTGTATTGATGAAGAATTTGTGTAAATTTGTTGTTTTTAAGGTGGGAAGGATGGCGGGGCAATTTGCCAAGCCAAGATCTGATCCATTTGAGACCAAAGATGGGGTAAAGCTACCTAGTTATCAAGGAGATAATATCAACAGTGATGCATTTGATGAGAAATCTCGCAGACCAGATCCTCAGAGACTTTTAACAGCTTATGCACAATCTGCGTCCACATTGAATCTTCTACGAGCTTTTGCTGTTGGAGGATATGCAGCTATTCAGAGAGTTACTAAGTGGAATCTGGATTTTGTGGAGAATAGTGAGCAAGGTGATAAGTATAAGGAGCTTGCGCAGCGAGTGGACGAAGCTTTGGGTTTTATGGCGGCTGCTGGACTTACTGTGGATCATCCTATAATGACTACTACTGAATTTTATACCTCTCATGAATGTCTTCACCTTCCTTATGAGCAATCGCTGACAAGAGAAGATTCCACTATGGATGGTGGTCTCTACTACGATTGTTCTGCTCACATGCTTTGGGTTGGCGAGAGGACCCGTCAGGTGGATGGTGCTCATGTTGAGTTCCTCCGTGGTGTAGCCAATCCCCTTGGCATAAAGGTCTGTGCTCTTGTGTTGAAAGCTTGTGTGTTTGAAATGAACCTTAATTTAGTTTGTCTGTTTTGATTTTACGTTGATATTCCTAAGAGAATCTTTACTGAGCTGACTTAGCTAAATTAGCAAGCTTACACAGTAATCTATGTTGTTACAATCGTATTTGTGTAGGTAAGTGACAAGATGGATCCAGCAGAGCTTGTGAAATTGTGTGAAATTCTTAACCCTCACAATAGACCTGGAAGGTTGACAATAATCGTCAGAATGGGAGCTGACAAAATGCGAGTGAAGCTCCCACATTTGATTAGAGCTGTACGCCAAGCAGGACTAATTGTCACATGGGTGAGTGACCCCATGCATGGCAACACCATCAAAGCTCCATGTGGCCTTAAGACACGCTCATTTGATGCCATCAGAGTAAGTAAAAGACTTCGCAATGGTATTTTCCCATGATGAAATTGGTATCCAATTCTCATCTTCTGACACTCTTTTCTTTTTAAACAATGTCAGGCGGAACTGAGGGCATTTTTCGATGTTCATGAGCAAGAAGGAAGTTACCCAGGAGGAGTTCATTTGGAGATGACAGGACAGAATGTCACAGAGTGCGTCGGAGGGTCAAAGAATGTGACTTTCGATGACTTGGAATCAAGATACCACACTCACTGTGATCCAAGGCTCAATGCTTCACAATCTCTAGAGCTTGCTTTTGCTATTTCAGAGAGACTAAGAAAGAAAAGACTCAGAAGATCATCAAACCAAAGCCTTCTCCAAAGTCAGAACTGAGGAGTGTTCTGATTCTTCTGCTGCCTATAACGAAAACTTCACATTTAGTCCAATAATCTTTTTTTTTCTTCCAATCCGTACAACGTATGTGGCTTCGGCAAGTTTTCTTGACAGATGCTTGATCTTTTTCTCACTGAATCGCTTGTTTGTAATTGTAGGAACAAGAAGAATCTGTGATGAATCTTTTTTCGCACTGTTGACGGCCAATTTGCCTCAATAAATTATTATAATATATTAGAAGCTTGTTTCAGCATCATCTTCATCTTAAAGGCATCATCATGTTACTAGTATCCTTTGGTTCATGAATTCCTTCAAACCAGCTCCAAGTTATATTACTTTAACCAAATCTTGCATAACTTCATAATGGTGCAAAAAACTTGAGACATTGACATTTCTTTCTTGCAATATATCCTAATTCTTCCTCTTCGAGTTTCTTTTATCGATCACCCTATCGATTTCTACGAATCTTCTTGCTGATTTCTACGAGAATGTTGTGCTTAAGCTTCTCTAAGTTAACGGCTAAGTGCATTCTACTCATACTTGCATAGCCTGCGATTCAAAGTGTAAGCCATAACAATGTACTGATCTTTCATTTCTATAAAAGGCGTACTACATCAGCCAAATATATCATCTCATTAGCAACATTGATTCTTTACCACCTCATCTCTCCCATTCTCTCTTAGCCATGGCAGAATTAAGAAACAGCAACTATATTCTTCTTTCAGCAGTGATTTTCTTCACCATCATCTCCTTTCTGACATTAGTGACAAGTGCAGAAAGCGCGATCATTCATAACGTGGCCAGTTTTGGCGCAAAGGCAGATGGCAAAACTGATGCAAGTCCAGCATTTCGAAAAGCATGGGCTGCTGCTTGCAGCTCTTCCGAACCATCTACCATATATGTCCCTCTTAAGAAGTATCTTATCGGTCCTACTGAATTCGTAGGACCATGTAAAAACTCCAAAATTACTTTTCGAATTGATGGGATGCTCATTGCTCCAGACTTTAAAAAGATGGAGTCATCTGCTCAGCACTGGATAACTTTTAACTATGTAAAGGGGGTGTCTATCATTGGAGGATTTCTTGACGGCCGCGGCTCTAGCTTATATGCGTGTAAGCTTGCTAGAAAAGATTGCCCAGCAGGTGCAACGGTTCGTGTACACTTCTAACCATATGCGTATCAGTTATCTCGAATCTGCATATACCTTTCATTTTTGTTGTGAAGTTTAACTCTTTATGTATTGTTCATGTGCAGTCGCTTTCCATCTATAATTCGAATGACATAAAAGTTCAAAATCTAAAGTCCCTTAATGCAAAGCTGTACCATGTCGTTATTTATGGATGCAAGGATGTAGTATTAGAAGGTGTCCAGATCCGTGCTCCAGATGAAAGCCTCAATACAGATGGTATACACATACAAAAAGCATCCAATGTTCGTGTCTACAACTGCGGTATAAAGACTGGTGACGATTGTATCTCCATTGGTGCTGGTACTAGAGACCTATTGATTCAACGTGTAGCTTGTGGACCTGGACATGGTATCAGGTAAGTCTTTAGAATGACCTTCTCTCAAGCAAATGAGACTCGGACCACGCTGAGAACTAACATGTGTTATTGTAACAGCATTGGGAGTTTGGGACATCAACTAGAGGAAGAAGGTGTGCAGAATGTGACCGTAAAAAGCGTAGTATTCACTGGAACACAAAGTGGGATGAGGATCAAATCTTGGGCAAGACCCAGTAAAGGATTTGTTAAAGGAGTTGTGTTTAAGAATGCTGTAATGAATAACGTTCTATTTCCAATTGTGATCGATCAAAATTACTGTCCTGGTATCCAAGGTTGTCCTACCTCGGTACGTAGACGATTCACATTAAACCAAAACCTTAAAAGCAATTAAGCTTGTGTTCTCATTGTTTAACAGGTTCTTAAATTTGTTTTTGCAGAATTCAGGGATACAAATTAGTCAAGTTACGTACTCGAATATTAAAGGAACATCAGCAACTCAAGTTGCTATGAAATTCGATTGCAGTAAATCGCATCCATGCAAAGATATCCGTGTTGAAGATATCAAGCTTGTTTATCGTCGAGAACATCAAGAAAGAGAAGGTAAACCAAAAGAACCAGCTACATCCTTCTGTCGAAACGTCCATGGGATAACTCGAGGTTCAGTCTCTCCACCAAGTTGTATATGAGGATTGTACTTGTCAATGTCAATGTTCATAAAAATTTGTGAACATTTCATTTATCTGTAAATATGAATAAACTGCATTTGAAATTATTGAATCATTGATTTCATTGTACAACTGGTGACATTTAAACAAGATAAAAAGTAATCGAAAACTAAAACACTTGATATCTCAAACCCAAAGGAACATTTTGTACTACTTAATGCTTCAAAAGTGCAATAAGAGAGACAAAGAGGGAAGAACACAGAAAAGCACTAGACATCGGTAAACCAATTGACGCCGCTCCTTTGTCCATGGAAGGCGACGGTGCAGGAGATGAAACATCCTGAGCAGAAGCAGCCACAAACATGGCAGCAGCAATGCAGAACATTATCAGTGTTGTTGCTGTCTTCTTAGCTTTTGTGATCACTGAAGCCATTGATACGAAATCGAAGAGAACTTGGAGAAGACAAGCAGAGAGAGTGAAAGAGCAAGAAAGTGAAGAAGATAAACACAGAGTATGTTGTAAGGAAGGCAGATTTTGGTTCCTTATTATAGAGATAAGAGAAAGAAACCAGAAAAAGGAGTTTGGCTTTGTGGGTTCCATTATAACATGGGCAGCTTAAAAGTGTAGACAGCAAGAACATGCATATGATGCTGTTACCAGCTCAATTCCGCCGTAAAGGAAGCTTAAAATTAAACCGAAAATTCACTGTAAGACTGCATTATTATGAGGATGAGGATATCAATTTTGTCTTCTAAAGTTGCACATGGTTAGGTTTGTCATGTACTTTTTTGGTGTACCTAACAATTGCCAAAGCTTTGGCCTCAGATTTGTTGCATAGCCAAAGATTTTTTCAGAACCTGCTGTCTTCTTTTTTGGTAGTTATAAAAAAGCCACCAGATGGAGATGACTCCACCGAATATGAATCGGTGGAATGAACTCTACAACCTTAAAGCTTCTTACTGCACCTCAAAATTACAGTCTGACATTTTTAACATGTATATACAGATGGGGGAGCTAGAAAAGTTTAATCAGATTAGGTTTTAACAAGAGCAATGTGCATATAACAAAGATAATTGCATTTTTTATCGTTGCAGTCACAGCACCGAAGGAACATAAAGCTAAATCTGAACCTCCCATTTCCACGGACATACATTCTTTTTGCACAGGAAAAATCGGTTGGTAATCAAATTTACACAGATATAGCCAGTCTTTTGAATAGTCAGATAGCCAAAGCTGCTTGCATGCACAGAGTGGTAAGCCTACAGTGGGTTTCTATTCACATCCTTGTATAGTAGATATCGTGACCGAGTTTTCCCAAGTGCAGCATACCTGAGTGAGAAAAAGAATAAGTAATATTAGGTACCAAAGTAGAGGACACTGCTACCAATGGATGGATGAGTATTACGTACCATTGTAGTACAAATGGTGCCATCCAAATTGCGTCACCTGATTGGACTGGATACCTGTATCGAGAAAAAGAGAACAATACGACTATTTAGTGAAAGTAATTAGAGTATAGATACAGGTAAACCGAACAAGAAACACCAAAAAGAGATGAATCTAGCAAATAAAGTCGAAAACGGTCACCAAAGACCACTAGTTTCCTTGGATTCTACAATTGATGTATATGTCAGTATTCACTATTCAGTTCCAGCATCTTGGTAGGGGAGGGTCAAATACAGATTTTTCTGTGGTCTTCAATAAATCTGACCATTTTCCCCCTTACTTTTCCTGAGTGATGCATTGCTAATGGAAGATAAACGATACTCATTAACGATTCCATCAAATCTTACCAATTATCTCCCAAGCGATAGATTCCTTGACCCTCTAAAAGCAACAATCCATGCTGATTATAATGGACTTCCTGCAATCATAAACAAGTAAACCATATTACAGCTCAACCTTTTCGAATTTTTATGTTAACTTAGGAACAGCATTGTGTAAGCTCCTAAGCTGACATTTTCAAAAGAAGTAAGCAACTCAATACTCAGCAAAATAGGTGAAAGGAGCCTGCAAGAACTAAGGGATTGACAGGGTAACTTTCAGCAAAATTCAACAAGCTTTTTCAACCAAGTAAAAAAGAAAGAAAAATTACCTTCACATTCAGAAACTCTCCAGGTTGAAAATCCATGATCTGTAATGTATGCAAGACATGACTTTAAATTGGCAACCAAAGCGAAAGAGGAAAGGAATACTACTTGATAAAATTAGCTAATGAATAATAACAGCGGAGCATTCCTAACAATGTTGAACGACTTACATGGACGTTGAAGTCATAAGGAGCTGACATAGGCAGAAGCTTTCGTAGCTCAAAAACCTGAAAGCTTACAAAATGGATAAAATGGTGAACAGATGAAGAATCTTATAGTATCAACCAATGATAGCTACAAGAATTATAAGATCTAGATACTCTTAAAGAAAAAATTATAATAATCTAAACAAAACAATTGTTTCGAAAATATCATTATGGCTGGATATTGCCTCACGGAAAAAAAAAATGTATGATGAATTATGACTATTTGGAATGACAACTTTACCTCGCCTGGAGTGTCAAGAAGTGGCTGCTTATCTGTTGAGCCAACAATCTGCTCAGGAATATGATTCGGTAGACTGGCGTACCTATATAAGAAAGAAAACATTTTGCAGATACTGAGTATGGTCTTGTTTGGCTACTTGCAAAAGATTTAACTCAAAGCAATACACAGATTTTACACCAAGTTTATAGTGATTCAGAAGTATGTTAGATGAGTCGTTAAATCATGTTCACGTGATTTAAGAAAAGTAGCCAACCTTCGTTCAAACACAACAAGAGTAGCCGGTGCATCACACGTCACATAGTGCTCAAGGTTAGCAGGTAGGTATGCATATGAATCAACCTGCATTTCAAACAACAGTCACAATCGGATCTCATATCTGTCTAACGAGAACAAAATACATGTTTATAGCTATAAGATCAGCATGCTCCTTAAAACTGATAAAAAAAAACTAACCAAAAGATAAACACAAAACCTAATCTGAAGAACCGCATACCGTTTCTCATTGCTTTAAGTTTCCTATACCCAGATACTGTTGCGAGACCTTCTAGGTATATCCATAAAAACTAACTAATCAAGGAAACCTTACCAGTAATTTGTGGGTGCTTCCCGACACATTTGTCAGTGTAACAATTCCTTCAACCACGAAAATGAACCTGTAGCATGACCAACATAGGGACAAAAAGAAATTAGATTCCGTCAAACATTCATTTCTTAACCAAGACTTGATAAGATTCAGAAAAACAACAGACCTTTCAGCATCTTTCGGAGGTAGAGCTGACATTGAATGCACTGCAACGACAAAATCAAAAATCAAACTACCGCAAAACAAAAATTCATAAAATTTCAAACAAAAACTATCATACCTTCCATCTTGGCAAGGTACATTACGAAATGTGCTCCCATTGCTGGTGTAACTAAATACGCTCCCAATGTATTTTTCCTGCCAAATTATAAACAAAAAAGGTAACCACTTTTACACCGATTAACAGCCTTTTTTTGATTCAAATCATCAGTGAATCCCAAAATAAAAACTTTACCATTCAGGGAGAGGGCTAAATACATGACTTTCTGGTGTTATAAGAGCATGATCTCTTTTATACACACTGCGAGTAAAACCTGGTAAGTCTGTCCAACACAGAAATCAAAATTGTCCATCCTATTAGATAGAATCAATTTGAGTACATGCTACCGTTGAATTGAACTTATGGGGCAAAATTTAACTATTTGGGGAAAATCAAATTTGAAACATTTCATGGAAAGAATTCACGGGGCAATAAAAAGAGAACTTTTTCAGAGAATCGAAACAATAAGTTATAATAGAGGGGTAGAGATTAAACCTTGAAGATGGAGAGGAGAAAGAGTTGGATTGGTAACTTTCCAATACTGTGATTTGGAGTTTGTATCTTCCTCCTCAGAAGGAGGAGCTGAACAGAATCTTTCTTCATTACCAACTGCAAAATTTGATAAAACTGAAAACACAAACAAGTGTTTAGTCAATTAGTAATACAGAGAAGGGAATGAAGAAGAAATTGAGGAATGGGTTCTGAAAAAATTCACAAAGAGAGAAGGAGGAAGAGAGTACCAAGTGAAGTGAAGAAGAGAGGTAGTAGTAATAATGATTTCATCATGATGGAGGGATTTTCCTCTTTTTAGTTTCTGTAATTAATGAATGATCTTAGGATTATGGTGAACACTGGTTTATTCTTCTGGGTCAGTGAGTGTAGTCAGTGGTGGAAGTTGATGTGGCTATTGCTATAAAGTAGATAGAGAGATATGACAAAAAAAAAGGCTCATAGCCCAAAAATGCATCTCTAGCTTTGGGACTGTAATAGTATAAGGAATATAAAATGAGTCTACTCTCTCCTGCAGTGTTTTAGGCAAGACTTGTTGGGTTCATTCTAGAAATCCATGGGTTCATGGCAAAAAGTCAAGTGGCAGTGGAGTTCTTTACAGAGTTCTATGGCAGATTTTACAGCCATATGTGGCATCAGCAGCTGTAGAATGGAGCTTCATACAACAGTAAGTGGCCTTCAGGTTGACATCATTAGTGCAAGAATCTTGACCATAGAAATACTTATCTAAACATTTCTTACTTCTTAGCATATTAATGGATGAAACAGAGAGGCTATACAAAACTGCTGAATTGGAAATCTAATATTTGGTAACAAAACTCTTCAACAAAAGAGATTTGAATTACAAGTACAAATGAAATAACTGGTTGATCTAAGTGATATGAGCAGTTCCAGAAGCTTATTTTGACAGTAATCAGAGCATGTGTCTGCTAGGCTCTTGCAACCTTTATCAAAGCTCTACACTTGGAGAAACAGCAGAGCGTTGCAAGTCTCAGCTCTACGGTGCAGAAACTGAATCCATGTTACTCTTTAAAACTAACACAGGTTTTTCCAGACTGGCCTGCCAAATGTAAGCAACTACCGACACATAACAACAAAGAGTGAAGAGAAACAACTAACTATTCTAGAACAAGGCTAATCATTATCTAAAGTTACAGAAGGCCTGGGAGTGCTAACTCACTGTATGTAACAAACTTGAAATCAAAACCTGGTGCATACAAATCAAAATTACTCTTTAAAAGTGTCTTTCGTCCCTTCGACTGTTGCTTCTCATCCTTTTTCCTCTCACAACTTGATGACTCGGGATTTTGGACTAAAAGACAATACGTTTCTTTTAATCCCTCCTTCATCTCTTGCGGCGTTTTCTCTTCTCCCTTTCGCTCTCAGAACTTGACTCAGATTCTGATTCAGAACTCGAACTATCTCCACTGGAAGAACTTGAACTCCCAGATTCCCCTTCCGATTCTGAAACTTCTTTTTGTTGCTGCATAATGAGCCTTGGCATGTTCTTCAAGTACTCACGCAAGTTCTCTGTGATACCACCAAGTCCTATTGATGTGAAGAAGTTAATGGAAAATCTAGTGTTTTTAGGATTATCCCTAGGGAAGATAGATTCAAATGAGTCCTGCATAGCAGAATCAGTAAGCC
Source organism: Papaver californicum (assembly GCA_023531435.1). Classification (NCBI taxonomy): domain Eukaryota; kingdom Viridiplantae; phylum Streptophyta; class Magnoliopsida; order Ranunculales; family Papaveraceae; genus Papaver; species Papaver californicum. The sequence continues at coordinate 1,021,020 of JAJJMC010014721.1, read as the reverse complement.
GCTCATTCAGCAACCTGATACCAAGGTGCTCGGATAATTCCTGCCATTACAAAATCATAATTTTATAAGGTTCAATATCAAAACAAAAGAAGGGAAAGTTTTGATAAATGTCTTTCTCATACTATGCAAGTGGTGCATCATCAAAAAATGTAAATACATACCTGGAATAGAATTTTTATGAAGATACGTGAAGATGAAGTAGTATCCTCCTCTGTCAAGCGTATATAAGCCAACACATGCCAAGGTAGAGCATCTGTACCAAGTAAATGTGCAAAGAATTTGGCGACATTACGGAGCTTATTAGTTTCAAGCCTGTGAATCATAGAATACTGCTGGACAAAACACTTCTCAAAATTCTCCTGATGGATTCTGTTGATCATGCAAAAACGCTGCCCTAAGAGACCATAATACCGAAGATAGGTTCTCTCCTGACTACAACACTCCAACAGCATTATGCACAGTTCCATCTGTAATACCCGATGTGAAAAAAGGTCAAGCATAGGTTCCAAAGCAATCATCAAAAATTCCGATTATAAGAAATGAAATAGCATATCAATATGTACAACTGGGAAAATAAAACAGTTTGTCCAAAGCAGATCGGCAAAAGGCGTATATCATATGTAACAGAAAGCACATCCATCACTTACCTCTTGACCTGGTTCAAGCTTAATTTTTAGAAGTTTGTGACCAGCTTCCTCAAAGTCCACACTAGACATAATAGTGAGGTAGATTGTCCTCCTTAAATTCACAAGATTAGTCTCGGTCTCATCTTGTATCTTCATTTGCTCCTCGTCCTCATCCTCCTCGTCAGAGTCATCATCATCATCACCACCTGAGGGTGCATCAGAGCCTTCTTCATCAGATGACTCATCATCACCAAGTATGCTGCGCTTCAGATCTTCATAACGCTTCTCATTCTCCAAAAATTGTGGATCCACCTTGAAAATATCTGAATAATTACAAATAACATGTTATATAAACGAAAGAGCGACCATAACGGTGTATCAGAGAAACTATCTCACATCTCAGTGAAGCTTTCAAGCAAAATACATTACCTAGAGAAGTCTCTGGATCTATCACATCATCCAGGGATAATTCGTGTGTGAGCTGATCTTCTTGGTCCACAAGATCCAACTCAGGCCGGACTGCGGGGTGTCCCTGCAAATATTTTCAACTATTTAGTATTTTTCTTTTACATGGATCTCTGCTGTTAAACATATTCAGATACCAAACTGAAACGAAACTGGAAAGCATAACAGGTGCGGAAGTATGGGCATTACCTGAAATTTGGCCTTTCTTATGGCAAAAAGGCCTTCAATTAAGAACTGTACCCTTTTGTCTATCTCACCTTCGTGAAGTATTCCACGAAACCGCTCAAAGATACCTTAGAACATTAAGTACCACAAAATAAGAGTTAATATTGACAGCACAAAAGAAAGAACATAATTAGATAATATAAAAAGCTAGTGAATCAGTGACCAATACATTACTCGCGTTTGATAATCGACCAATAACAACTAGGAACTTAACAAAATCAAGTAGAAGACATATAACAAAATAGTAAGGAATAATCACATGTATTTAGGCTACGAGAGCTGTATGAAACAATAATCTGCAATGTTATGCCGATGATCAGGACTACAAGAACAACGTTTGACAAACTGACAAATATATTCACGGGTGTTCAACACAACCACGATATAATGTGCAATGTCCGTCGCAAACCAATCACATTGCCTTGCAACTGACCAGACCATATGGCTATCCCAATCACTAAAGTCAGAAACCCAGATATATACTCACTAAAGTGTGATAAGGCTAAGGTATTCATTCTAAAACCTGAGAAAACTAACAAGTTAATTGTCGCATTTGCTCATAAGACTGCTATATCTGTTACTTTATAGACTGAATCCATTTAACAAAGCATTGCCCAAATACTACACAAGCTTGGTAATTTAACAAACAGATCTTAATTGACGACACCAATCTTAGGTAGAGGACTATTAACCAATCGACTACTGCATCAAGGAAACTATCTCATATGCTTATGATTGAGATAATTTGTTTGAAATGAAATCAACTGTATCTAGTTATGCAAATCTTGCGAAGCAATATTGATCCTTGATCATAAGAAGAGATCTTTTAGTATTCATGCGCCTGTTTAGAACTTTTAATAGCCGAAAAAACATCTGTTAGTCTGTTACACCATTAGCTAGGGACACTGACAATGAAAAGTTAACTAAGATATCAAGAGAAAACCGTAAAATACGTATACAAAAAGATAAACAAACGGATTCCCTAAACAGAACCAGTAATTTGTGCACCATGTTGCCTAACAAAATTGAAGAACAGTTGAAGAGCATACAGATATGTATATTGATAACCAGAAATTATAAGGAATCACTCACCATGGAGACCCTTGGGTGTAAGATCCTGAAGAAGCGAACCACACTCTGTGACAAAACCGACCGCAACCTCAACACTGTCATCTGTGGGTTTCTCTAGTAGTACCGTCAGAAGCTCTAAAGCAATAATCTCATGAGCAACTTGCTGGTTAACAAGATGAGCTATAAACTTCGTGGCAGCAAGTAACTGTGGCTTATCATTCCTCTTATATGCTCTTTTTAACTGTAACACAATCCTTCTCAAAAGCAATTCACCCACTTCAGGAAATTTCGTATTAACCACAGCAGACAATGCTGCAAAAACATCAGTAAAACCCGGTGAAGCCATTTGAGACTTCATACATGATCTACAAAACAAACCTCTTCCTCTTATAAGATTCTCAGCAAACAATTCAGGAATTATATTTTTAATATTCATTGCATTCACTTTATTCACAAGTCCATTTATTGATTTACGCAACGCATCCCATGTCAATCTCTGGTATTCAGGACTAGTCTTATCTTCTACATCTCTCATCATTCTAGCTAACTTAAACGGTGGAATGTATACTCCTCCACTCCTCCCCATATTCTTCCCTGCATCAGCAGATTCCATCCTCTCTATATCCTTCCCTGCATCAGGAGATTTCATCGGTTTTCTAATTTCTTCCACGGCTTCATTATATTTCTTAAATCCTTCCTTATCATTAGATTTTCTATCCTCACCAAGTTCTCTATCATCATCGCGATCCTTATCTCTTCTTCTCCTACTACTTCTATCTTCAACTCTATCTCGTCTCTTGCTACTTCTATCCTCATCATCATCTTTATCCCTTCGCCGACTACTTCTTCGATCATAATCATCATCGTCACTGTCGTGTTTTCTGTGAGATCTCCTTCTATCATCATCCCTTACCCTAACTTCACCTTCTTCGTCACTACTATCATGTTTTCTGTGAGATCTCCTTCTATTATCATCTCTCACTTTAGAAACCCTAACTTCACCTTCTTCTTCTCTTTCATACTTAGAACTCCCCATACCAAGCCCAAATTTCGTATGAGATTTTTCAGATTTTTATATTATTAGACCTAATTTCTTAATCAGATTTTGAAACTGAGACTGGAATATATATATATATATATAAAGAAGATGATCTGAATAAGATTACCGTACTGACTGACCTGGTGAATCAATGGATTGGATTTGCGTTCAGAATCCGAGTTATGATGAAATCGGGATTTGGATTTTTCGTCCGCCACTCTCAGGCAGCCCTAGAAGATGAAGAAGAGAATCTCTCGAGGAGAGGGAAAGATATTTGGTCTCAAATCTGGATTAAATTGTAACTTTCTTTTTTATCTTCTAATTTATGTCCTTTTAATTATGGATATAATTGTATGGAGGTCCTTAACGTTTTTCGTGGGACCTTATTTGTCTCTAGATTCAAGAATCAACTTCTAACCACTACAGTAATTAAAGATTCAAGTTAAATGCACGAAATTTTTTACCTTAAAAAAATGAATTGCCAGATTTTAACTTATAAAAAAAATGATGGTTCAGAATTATACGTCCAATGGTGTAATAGCTCAGAATTAATGAAGGGATGATAAAAATTTACTATATAATGATACTATTTTATATTATGTATTATTAGCCCCAAAAATGCAAGGCATTTTTATTATCAACTTTTTTTATGGAATTTTTATTTAAAAAATCGGGATCTATAAATTAATATATTCACCGTAGGGAGTGCCAAAGCAATGCCCTCAAAGCAGAATGATAAAGTTGTTTGAACGTTGATACCAGCAACATCTCTTACCACTTGGACTTGCTCAAGGATGAAACAATGAGGCTTACTAAAACTGCAGAATCAAAAATTCAAAATCATTAACACAAACAACTCCTTAACAAATGGTTTTATGTATAACAAATAACAGTAAGTCCAGGAATAAATTTCGTAGAATTATACAAATACAAATGGAATAACTGAGTGATGTGTTAGTCAATGAGTAGAATAAACATCGGATAGCCCTTTCTTTGGTTGAGGGGTTCTCGATCCATGTTCTACTCGGGCCGGCACTAGTGAAAACGATGTAGAATTGATGAAAATAAGTTTCAACGGTCTCACAACATAGTTGGAAACTTGGCATCAAGGAAGTCTCTAAGCGTACGAGCAGCTTTTTGACCACCCATTAGTTCTGCAAGCTTATCGACAGGAAGAAGAGCAAGTTCGGCTAGACTTTTACACCCGTCAATCAAAGCTCTATAGTTGGAATCTGTCACTCCAGGAAGCCGTCTCAGAAATTCAACAGCAGATGTGTTGTAAGTTGCAGCTCTGTGACACACAAAGGAATCCGCGTTAGCCATTTAATAATTAAAAAAACAACAAAGATTTCAGATGGGTTCGTCAATCCAAAAGTGAATTAGAAATTCAAAATGGAATTTTGCATGGCTTACCTGACGTCATCTGCAACAATGCCCTCTTCAGAAGGGACACCCACTCTCATTGCCTTCTCTATATCAGGTTCATCTTGATTTGACTTAAGCGATGCAAATATTTCAGCAGTTGCATACAAGTTGCGTGACCAGACTAAGCGAAGTCGAGGAAAATGCATCACAAGCAGCGACAACTTTGAAATTATACTTGTAGGGGTAACATCATCACCAATGTCACTTGCTGACTGTAAAATGATCCAGTAAGAAGAAAGAGAAATAAGTATTATTGAGATACGTAGAGGTTGTTACTTAGTTCTTTCAGCTTCAAATTGTTTTTTAACAGCTCATTAAAGTAATCCACTTAACATTGAAGCCAATTCAGTTTACCTGAAAAGAGAAACTCTTGTCCTGTGAAAACTCAATTAACAACACAGGTATTCGGTAGTAGCGCACCATCGTTTCAACTTGAGAAAACAGTCGACCAGATGCAAAACTTTGAAAGAGATCTGAAATACTCTTCCTTTCCACACAGATCAATGGTGAAAGCACATAATCACCAACATCCAAGGTCACTGGTATAATTCGCAGGCCCTTCTGGTGGAGAACATTTGGAAGGCTGCTCATGAACTCCCTCATATCAACTATGACCTGCAATTCGGAGATCCAAATCCACCATGTTTAGAGAATCAGAGATACATATATATCATGGAATTACCTTAAGAGAGATACAAGACCATTTCAGTACCTGCATTACTTTCTCTGCTTCCTTTCGCCCACCTGCCTTTCTAGTCAGTGAGTTTTGTAAAGTTAGACCTTGCGGCTCAATAGAGGTTGTTGGTCCAACGCAATGCCCATCCTGTAAAAAAAACATAAATTCTAATGGGCAAGGCAGCAGCTTCATATAAGATGGGAGTGATAAGAAACGATGCTCAGGCAACCGAAAGCTTAAATCCATAATTTTACATAGAAAGAAACACAGGGTAAATGCAACAAGTGATTAAAACTGTTAAAGAAAAACATGCTGAATAGAAGAATATCACAAATGGAATGTAAAGAGAACGGAACCTGATCAAGAGGAAACATCATTAACGACTTCTGCCTGATCAGAGATGCAAATGCGCCATTCTCCCTGCGTATGCTAGCCTCAAACTTTTGCACCTCGGTGGAATCTTCATAAAACAGAAAATAAATTTTCAACTTCATAAGCGGATTTTCAGCTTTATAAACTTCAACTTCCCTCACAAAAGTCATGTCTGGATGGTAAACAATAATTCTTGTCGGCTTCAATATATCCAGGATATGCTGATCACTATCTAGAGCAAAGAAGTGCACTATAGGAAGTGGCTTGACATGCGCAAATTCTATAGCATTAACCTCTTCATCCTGAATTGGTAAAACTCTTTTGTTCACAGACTCACTTTTCTCTGTGTCTTCACGGACTTCAGCATCCACAGGATTACTTTCACTCTTTCCACTTTCATTGTCTAACTCAGATATTGTAGATTTACGCTTTCTAGTTATTCTCGTACTAACTTCTTTAATTGGAGAAACTTTAGCCTTTCCTTGGCTTTCTTTGCTCTTCCCTTTACCTTTTCCTTTCCCGCGTCCTTTACTTCCACCTTGTGGTTGTGGATCATCTCCACTGGCAACGGTTTCGTTTTTCAATAAAGTCTTTATACCTGAGGCTGCTGCAAGTAACGCATCATGCTCTAGCTTGCTAACACTGCTGGCTCCGACATGCTCTCGGTGCATTGCTGGAACTTTTCCATCCAGTATACCAACACCCTTAATGTTCTTAGGTTTCTTTCCTTTACGTGCTTGCAGGCCATGCAACCCTGTTTTATCCCGCAAGTACTTCTCCCACTCGTCACGCATGACCTGCAGAATGAAAGAGTACATAATGATCATTACTCAACACTTCCTCAGATGTAAAAGTATAGGCTTATCAATCACCAGAAAGAAAACAAAAACAAAATATTGGCATCACTGTTAAGATTTGTACAGCCATGTGAATAACAGTAAAAAGAGTGGGAAGACATAAAACCTGACGTGGGCCCTTCGTGACAAAATCTTCCAGCTGCATGCATGAGCGTTCATCCTTGCAAGCTACTAATACAATGCCGTTATGATCATCTGCATCAACAATTATATCCTCCCCCTCTTGAGGCATAGCTTGTTTTTGTCTTTCTTCTTCAATCTCCTCTAGGATCTCCTGCAAAAGACAATGTCATAACCACAGGGACAAGTTAATTTCCAAACTGAGACCAGCTAACATTATCCATATGTTATTTCATATAAAAAGCAATGGAACTCACTCACTCACACGTAACATCTTCCACTTGGGCGCTTCTTCCAAAACTTCCTCAATAACCACCCCACTAGTAGTATTTGTCACTATATGAGCAGGGAATTAAAGAACACCACAAATTCAATAAACATAAAATACTAAAATACAAAACATCCAGAAATTTTCAGTTTTTATACTATACCAATAACAAGCACAAAAAGAAGAAGAAAAGAAACCTTCGCTCTCAGTACTGTTATCCTCCTTCCCTTTCCTCTTCTTGCTTCCAACACTCTGGTATGGCAAGGTCCATTTCTCACCATTAGCCTGCACCAAACGGTAAACCCTCTTCTTTGCAAACTCGAATATCTTATGACTCGATTCAGCAAATATCCATATTGACCTAACACCTTCCGATACTCTTAGGGTATCCAAATACTTCAAATAAGTTACTGCGTCGTACCTAACCATATCATACAACAAAAAAAAGTTCATGTTTTACTGCTACTAAGCACATCAAATCAACAATGACAGACAGTAATACAAACTATTCAAACAACCAAATTCACAAACAATGCGATTGAAATAAACATGCAGCACAACTATAAAAGCAAGTATTTCCATCAGCATTACCTAACGAGATAATCGAGCAATTTCCTTAACGTTTTCAAATCCATAACCAACTGCTTCGTCTTCTTCCCTAGCACATGCCAAATAGGATCCAATTGTCTCCTCACAATCTCATCAAAACTCTTAAACAAACCATTCTCAACAGTCAAATCATCAACATCAACCTTATTAGTCTTCTTCAACTCTTTCAAACACGCATCCATCGCTTCAATCACCGCTTTCTGTATCCCTTTCATGAATCCCGACATCCCAACTCTAACATCGACAACAACAGGTGGATCCTTCTCCAAATCCTGACTTACATAAACTTGAAACCTCGGCCATAAATGCAACTTTCTCATAAACAAACATTTCATTATCCGTTCCGTCTTCGCAAACCCTGATACCATAGCATTCGGCTTATCACTAAAAGCTCTAATATACGAAACCTTATTCAAACCTCTAAATAATCTCACAATAAACGATTCAGTACATGTCTCAGTCAAAGTATGTGCATTCAAAATAATAATCCCCGCGATTAAACTCGTCGGCACCTTCGAATTCAATAAATCAACGATTAATATTCTTGAAGTGATGAAGAATGTTGATGAAGATGAGTATAATGAATGACGATGGTTTTGTGATAACTCTGATGTGATTTCTAATGGAAGATTAGTGTAGTTTTGTAATTCGAGTGATTGTATGATAGATGAACGTTGAGATGGAGTTGAGTTTAAGATGAGAAGTGTACCTTGTGATGATGAATGGAGAGTTAATAATGATGAGATTAGTTTGTGTAAGGCGAGACCTGATGATAGAATCACTAATCCTCCATTGTTTTTTGAGTTTGATTCTTCTTCCAGTAAATCTGAGATTATGTGCTCATGAAATTGCACCATTTTTGAACCCTAATTTGAGAGAATTGGCGGGTAAAAGGAGAATATACTGAATTTTGGGGGAAAATGGAAAACCCTGATTTGATATGGAACAGAGAAGGCCCGCGCAGTTTACGAGGCGGTTCTTGGCCCGTGCAATTTACGAGGAGGTTTTGTGGCCTGTGTGGAGGTTCTCGGCCCGCCGAGTTTAGAACGACCGTGCGTATGAACGAAAGAGAGGACTGTCGTGAGGAGGAAGGGGGTGTTGTTGTTGTTGGCTTTGACTGGTCAAGTCAATAAATTGATTGTATAATTCAAAGCAGAGTTGTTCTCTTTTATGAAATCAATTCGTTTTATTGTGTTTGACTAGCAGAGATGACCAACCAGTAGTAAAAAAATGGAAGCTAATTTTATCGACACTGTCGTATTTATTATCAAACGTATATTATTATAGTAAAATAATCTGATGACGATATAAACGATCTGAGTTCGAAATTTTTTTGCTTTATATAAAAATCTTTTTTTTTATAAACCGATTTTTTCTTATAAAAGATGTTTGAATAATTGGAGTTTTGGAATCCTAATAAACACAATCCTATAATGCAATTTTATGCTTGACTGGAAATTGGTGATGGTCTTTGTGGGAGTGAATTGCCAACCGAGTTTCTTTTTTTTGACGGATAAAGAGCCAACCGAGTTTGATTGCAGTCCATTGTATGTATTCATCATGATATAATCATTGTATTTAAGTAAACTATGCATTAAGAAGTCAACGAAACTAAGCTAACTAGATTATGCTACTAATCTAGGACTGGTAATTTTTTGGATCAAGGATTTGAACTTCTCACCTCTTCACTAACTAAACACCGATTATGTTTTGGAACCGTAATTTGAACTTAAGGCCTCTTCGATTACCAAAAACTGATAAAGTTTTAGAACGGAGATTTGAACTTTTGACAGTGAAAAATGAAAAATCAAAATTTTAGACGAAGGATTTAAACTTCTGACCTCATCGGTTACATTTTACATTTCTCTTGACTTGAGTCAAATAAGGCTAACCAACAAATAAACAGTTTCTTCCTTGAATGCCCAACCAAATTCAACTACTCTTGCCGTAGTCTTACATTCACACACTCATAATCTGCAAAGTTCCAACTTGACTATGGATATCAAAGTGGCTCATCACTCTAATCAAGCGGCAATGCGGCATATCAAAGTAGTCAGCCATGTGTGGCAAGAAAATCTATTCGGATACTCCTTTTCGTTTACTATATTCATCTATTATTTATAGAGGTATAAATTGGGACATGCCAGCTCAGTACAGTCCAACACATGAATTAGTCCAGCACGGTACAACACGATAGTTTTATATGTTGTGCTGGACCAGACTAATCGGTCTAGTGACAGAACACAACACGTGGTACGGATTAGTACGTGACACAGCACAACACGCTAAGAAAGCACGTGATAACATATATAAAACACTACATAATATGGTATAGTATGATACATTTTGTGTATATTTTATAAAAGAGTGTTTATTCTAACCAATTTTTGATATTTTATCTTCGTTAGGTCGTGTTATTATATATAGCAACACATATAATATCTAAATATTTGAAAAATATTAATTTCAAAAAATATAAAATAAACGTGCCAGACACAGCACAACACGCACTCAAACACGACACATCATGATACGTCTTAATCTCTGACACGACATAACACGACACGTAGCACGATGAATTCACCTTTAAATGGGCTGGGCTATGCTGGGCCGACATGTTTTACACCTCTAATTATTTATCATGTATTATAAGATTTTACAATTTAGACTTTGGTCTCTAAAATTTGATTTAAAAAAAAACCTCTTTTGAAGGTAAAAATATCAAAAAAAATACTTCAACATAGTCATTGTCTTATAAGATTATAAGTACTACTAATAAGCAGATGGACTGGGTAAACAGCTCTGTAGTGCTAATGGACTACTAAGTCCTTTATTACTATTACTACGTTCAAGACTCAGCTTCACCAATGAATTTGCCTTACTTGTGTATAGTTTCTTAACATTAGAACCTTGCTCATGCAACAACTTGTATAGACTCCTCTTTGCATTTGCTCTAAATGGACAATCTGATGCCAAAAATCCATCCACCAAATGTAAGTATGCCTCCAAGTCATGACAACATGCGACGTCCGCATTCGGTTTTAGATACGGTGACATTTTACTATCGAGACGTAGTTCGCTGCCGACGTGAGAGTATGCCCACGGCATGTTATTGTCTAGTATGTTTAGCATTGTATTTGCTTTAACCTCTTCTCTTAGTTTGTGATCGAGTGTTTCGTTTACGAACATCCCCGGTACACGAGTGATCATGTCTTGAGAATTTACGATTCTTAAGACCTTGACACCGTTGGATTTGATTCTATTTGCGAAACCTCTGTTGCCGACACGTGGTCCGCCGAAGGTAAAAACTGCCACTGGTGGTGCATCTGCCACCGATTTTTTAATCTCGTCTGCTGCTAGTACTGATAGTGCAGCTCCCAGGCTGTGACCAGTTATTGTAATACTGAGTGACTCACCTTTGTAAAGTTCCATGAGTCTCCGAAGTTCCTGAGTTATGGACTCGGATAGACTCGTTGTATGAGCTCCTCTAGTTTTGTACAGATTCCAAAACCCGCATTCCACTTTAGCTTGTAGATGTTCCTGACCGTTTTCCCTCGGTTCCGAGTCACCTCCGACGCTGATCAAGAGATCTCTGACGTTCTCAGCCCATTCTAGACACGTGGAAGTACCTCGAAGAGCGATGACAATATCTCTTCTCCCCATCCGTTGGATCTCTTTCTGATCGTCGCAAACCGCCACATAACCAACCCAACTAGATCGCTGAGTCATCCAGCCCAAGTCCGGTGCCACATCATCAACCCAACCCGGTAATCCAACAGACGACGTGGCATACAAACTCTTGGTAACCTTGTATGACCTGTCCGGTACTGGTATATGACGTGGCGACGGTGCTTTGTCAGTTGGCATGGCCGGATCCTTATGGAAAGCCATATAAGCTGCCTGTATGAATTCACCGTATCTAACGATTTCTCTCCGGAGATTCTCATCTAGAGGATCAAGTAGACCCATCCAATCGTTACTGCCATGATACTCAAGCCACCGGCTACCTAAACTATTCCTCGGTGAATACTTTGGCGACGGTGAAATTAAGCGTTGCAATTGTTTTGGTGACAGTAGATTATTCTCTTCCACGGCTTGTTTCATCTTTTCTGACCACATGCCAGTCAAATTCAACGCATCTAAGAAACGCTTATAATTGTTTCTTGAATTATTTCTCGAATTATTCCCAGTAATCGGTTGTTGTTGTTGATCATGAATTGATGATCTGGTATTCCCTCCTAACAACTTATCTAAATTAGCGATCTGGGATTGAAGAGAATCAACAGGTTTGAATTCAGTTGTTGCTGAAGCTGATATTGGATTATAAATCGACTTTGATGACGGCGTCCGGGATAATTTCGGGTTGAGAAGTGAACGTCGGCGGAGAAAACTTGATTGTTTCATTAATGAACTGTATGTATTATTAGCTACGGATGATGCCTGAAACGGCAAATTTAAAGTAGCCTGCATGGAAGCAGTCGAGAAAAGATAGAGGATCTGATCTGTAAGACAGTGTTTTCTGTAAGTAATGGGGAGTAAGATATGAAATGGAATCGTTAACTCTATATATATAGTTGCGGTACAAAGGAGATAACCCGGAAAGTGCTTGTAAATAATTTTAATGGTGTTATCTGATAATTTCACTATATTCAAAACAAGTTGGTATTATTAAAGTTGGTGTAAGTTCAACTTTTTCATATGGGTACGTCATAAATTAACGCGGCACATCCTGCCTTATATTTTAGTTTTCATTAGAATTCAGACTGATTTTCAGGTATTGGTTTTGAATTTTCTAAAAAAACAAAATATCCTAATAGTGTTGTCAAGTCTTCCTTCCTTACTCTGTCTTTTCTTTTCTTCACCTTTAACAAAGAAAAGTTGGAACGGGCTTTTTTTTTGCGACCATAACCACTTTAGCGTACACACTTATAAAGTCATGCAGGAAAAGAAAAAGATCAACTTTACCGGATAAATATATCCCTATAAAAAAATATTATATCTATTTTAATAAAAATATTATTATTAATTTTTCATTTGTAATAATATTTTTGTTGAAACTGAAAATATACGATCGTTTACTAAAAATTTCAAAACAATAAAGAGTAGAATTAAGTCCGATGAATAGTAATCTAGGTGTTCATTAGAGTTCGAATCTTTGAAGCAGAAAAAAATAATTATTCACCAACGACGTAATCTATTTCTCTATTAATGAAATTATTTTATCCAACAAGAAAAAATAAATCTTTGAAGCAGAAAAACGTTTTTTACTTGTCAACCAAACAAAAAGATTCTTACTTGTCAACTAAACAAAATATATTCGCAAGACTATCATACGTACCTTATTATACCCCATAGCAATAGGCTTTTGGAATACTTAGTGTAGGTTAACTGATTTGAGATGCATACATATTTTATTGCTAGAGAAAAGTAAAACCATGCCTCTCGATCTATTACTTAGTCTAGGTAGAAACACACATCTTTTACTTTAGCACAAGTAAGATAAGACCGTGTCCAAAAAAACATTGAAGGTACGTAGTTTAACGTAAGAATGTGATCTCATGGTGACATTTTTTTTATATGTCATCATACCTTGAATTTTTCTCTCAATCAAAAGTCTCGGTATCAGCTGCTGAGGCTGTATACTAAGAAGAGAAGTAGAGCTAGCTGGGATTCAAGTCCTTGGTATAAGTCTGCTGTGTTATACCATTATTGATCAATGGTTTCGTTTTTCCGGCGAATGAGATTTTTGAACCAACGATCGATCAGTACCATAGACTTTCAAATTCTGTGATCAATGTCTTGGAGATATGGTCAATCTTACCGATGAGTATGTACAGTGTCCTACAAAAAAAAAGAAAAATTGGAAAAATGTCCTAAAATCAGAGGTTATGTCGGGGACGTGTCCCGATTTTTCAGATTTTGGAAAAATGTTCCATTCTGTCAGTTTTTCAATCCAAATCAGTTAAGTAGTCAAATTGGTATACATGTGACTTCTCAAGTGTGAAAAAAAAGACAACAATTATCCTTCGGGGTTAAGGTGGTGTGTTCAGGGTTAGGGTTCAGGTGGTGGTGGTGGCGGTGGTGGTTCATGTGCTGCTTCTGGTGGTGGTGGTTCAGGTGGTGGTGGTGGTGGCGACAACGACGACGGCAACAACAACGATAGCAGTGGTGGTGGTTCAGGTAGTGGCCTCTCTATTTTTATTTTTTTTTAAAATAAGGTTAAATAAGACATTTTAAATCTCATTAATCGGTCAAAATGCTTCAATTTAACCACTTAACTGATTTGGATGAATTTTTTTTAATAAAATAGAACATTTTTTTTAAAATCTAAGAAATTAGGACACGTCTCAAAAAAAAATAACTTCTGATTTTAGGGCATCTTTTCAACTCACCCATTAAAAAGTCCAAGCTGCGAGAGGGAGAGCTAGCATTTGTTTGAAAATGAAAGCTCAACCATATCCTCGTATATATGTGCAATAATTAGTTAACCATTAGTACATGTACATATCCTAGCTAGCTAGTGGCCACTTTAAGTGGATTTGATTAAACATCATCAAGTTAGTGGGGCATTTTGGGTTTAGTTTTCTTAAACCATAATTTGTTTAAAGAAATTAAGCTAACTGATAGTGAAAGTTTCATGTTTTGAGCACTCTAATAGATTAAACATTTAAGCATAACTTTGGAGTTGACAACCCGCATATTAGTTGTTAATTATTTTATGTAGTATTGGCTAAAATCCGTTGGCTTCCGTCCATGTTGGTTTATGCTTTCTAGTGCACAGAGCATCAATATGATTACAGCATGAAGATGTGTAAAGAATTTAAAACACACAATTGCCATTTAAAAATGGCAAATTATCAATGTTCAATAATACTCGCATAAAGTATGATATTCACTCGCAACATACATATCCATACAATGAGGATTCTATTATTGGACTTCAGTTAGTAGGAGGAAGACAAGATCAGGTGGCCCATTTGTGAAGAAATTTCTCTTTTCACGTTAAATTATGAGGTTTTGATTAAACGTGTAAAATGCTTGTCTTGATTGATGGTATACGGCAGATGTTTTTTGATCAACAGATTGATAAGTTGATGAGCATTACTTTATAAACATAGGAAGGAAGATGTTTCTAGGAAAAATCAATGTAGTCACTGCATGGTTTGATCAAACGAGTTATTTTGCATATCGTTAGCAATCAGCTCACTACTTTCCAATTAAAGGGTCTGCCAAAAAAAAACAAGTCCTCTTATCATCGCTGAGACAAACTACTGACAAAGTGATCAAAAAGTCCATATATGGTGAGCCATTTGGTAGCCGAGGCTGCTTATAAAGTGAAGCCTAACTACAGTTTATTGGAGTGAAGTTCATGTATGGCGAGCCATTGTATATCAAAATAAGTTTGTAGATACACCACATGGTCATAACCTGCGGGCTGCGTATCTTAAGAGATTTTAGACTTCTTCAGATTAGTAGATACGTAAGCACTTTTGTGAGAATAGGATTTATACTTGGAGATCTCATAAAAATTCCTTTCAACTTTATAATGGGTAAATGGGTTATAATGCATGGCAGCATCAATCATAGATCACGCAATTTACACACGTTTGAAGCTGCTTTTTTTTGTTGGTCGGTTAAGGTTTATAATGGTAGCTCCACTTTTTGCTCTTTATTTGGTTTTGGTGGGGGTTATCACGTTTGTTAAAGTCTATGGGCCTAACTAATCTTGAAAATTTGGAAGAAGAAACAATATTTTTATTGGGTCAAACAATCTCTTAACGGGTCAACCAATGTCCACACACCACCCAAACACCTACTCTAATACCATGTTAAAGTCCATAGGCCTAACTAACCTCAAAAACCGGCTTATAAGGTTAGGGTTATCCAATACACATGTACTTCACAAATTTAAGAAATCTAGACGATATGAGACTACACTTAACATCATCATCACCAGAGTTCCAAAAAGTTATCCTCATTTTATCAACGTGTTTAGTATATTTCTTCCCCTTTAGCTAAGGTTTGAAAACGTAGATATCCTCGTGCTTTTTGACTTTGCATAAGAGGTTACATGACATTTCATCCCAGGCAGGCACGTCTTTTCGACAGATAAGGCTTCACCCAATCTTTACCCATCGTCCCACCTTATAAGACAACGAATTTGAGTTCATGAGAATGTACTCCATTACCATTGTTTAAGCCCATTCGTTTAAACAGCTAGCTCTGTTAATGATGACATACTATGATGGTAAGGCTAACCACCAGAGCTGATCCTAAACCTAGAAGGCCTTGTGCAATTTTTTTTACAGGAACTAATAGCAGCTCATATCTCTCTATAGAATCACTCTCTCCCCTTCGTTGGCAGAGCAATTTACTTCATCGTTGACAAATCCGCCTTAGCCTCAGGTAGTTGAGACTTTCAGGGGGTGAAACTAAGTGGAGGTCCGAACCGACTGATGTTGAAGAATCAGCCAAGACTTGACTCAACGAGGAATAGCCGTCATCTCACTTTCGATAGCGTCTCCCTCACTCTGAGATCGCGATTTCAATATGAGAAGAAGATATAATGATCTCGATATAAATAAAAAATACAGACATTTGTCACCTTTGTAAACCGAAGTGAGCCTAGGAGATCGATTTTCTTTTAATAATTTTATGACAATAATAAATATAAATTATCAATAATTTTTATTTAATTTATAAAATTATAGACAATGCATTAAAAAATTTATAGTACTAAACAGGGGCGGTAACGCATACTCCACAGAATAAAGGAAATTATTAAATAATTATTTTTTAATTGATTCGGCCACAAAAACAAAAATACGTTAAGGAAAACTCAAAAAATATATACATAGATTATAATTAACCATAATATGGTAAAAATTCGAGATTATAAGTAAATATGTATCACATATAGAGCATCAACAGAAGGATAGCCTAGTGGATCTATCCTTATAGAAACACCCCGATGTTATAAGTTTGAGTCTTGGAAAAGTTTTTTTTTTTTTTTTTTAGAATAACTAAAAGAGATACAGTTGGAAAGGCCCGAAGAGAATGGAAAAAAAGGCCCTCGGCACATAGACTAACTTAGATTTTAGCACATGGAAATGGACTAACTTTTTCAAATTTAGCACATGTGTCTTTGATTACTCTGTTTTTCCCTGACACTCATTTTTCAGATATTGGGCAGTCCTGTCTGGGGTCTATCCTGCTGACGTGTATTCTTCTTCTCACAACTATCTTATCCTGGGTTGGCATCATGTCTCGACCTCTGTATGCTACAACGCTCGTCACAACCAATTGATATTTTTTTACTCTCCTCGTGATCAAGGGTCACCCCTACGACAACCTCTCCTACCTTTTCTTTCTCTCTCCTACCACTTTCTTCTTTCTCTTTCCTCTCTCATTTTCTTTTCTCTTTTTACTAACTATATTAATAATCTCTTTGATCAAGGGTCATCCCTACGACAACCTCTCCTACCTTTTTTCTCTCTCTCCTACCATTTCTTCTTTTTCTTTCCTCTCTCTTCTTCTTTTTTTCTTTCTTCTCCTTCCTTTCCTCTTTTTCGCGTGAAGGGGGAAGTGAAGGCTTCCCCTTCAAGCGGACCACCTTCTCTTCCTCCCTCTTCCTCTCTTCTTACTCTCCCTCCTACCTTATTCACTTTGTGCGTGAAGACTCCCCCCCCCCCCTTCACGCGGACAATATCTATTCCTTCCTCTCCTTCTCTTCCTATTATTTCTTTCACTCTTTCTATCCTTCTTTCAATCATTTCCTATTATCGTGACACCTCCTTTCCCATGTAAACATTCATCATTTTCCCTCTTCGTCGTTCACCTTCTATGCGCATTAGCACATTTTACAGGGTAAATTCCTATTTTAACCTTCTCTTAATTTTGGGGTATTTACATTAAGTCCCCTGGCTGTTTGTTTATGCGTCAGGATATCCGAGAGTCATATACCCCAAATTCTAAGTCCCTGAGCGCTGCAAGAGTCCCCGAATATCTGTGTTGTCTCGTGATTCTGCCTCACTTCGAGCGTCTTTTCACACCGTGTTCTATTTTCTGTTCATCTTTATAATCTATTTATAATCCAAGCCTATGATTTATGAGACAAATTACTCATGAGGAGGACAAACCAATGATTGGTTTGATAAGGCAATAATTGTCAATGATTAATGGACCTGGTGTTTTTTTGAAGTTTATAAGAAAATTTCAATCTTATATACAAATATTAGTGTAATATTTTATTTAATTAATTAAATTCAAGTACGTCTCTTCCCTCTCTGTACATTCTCTATCTACTTTATGTTCGTGTGTATACTTTTTTTTTCCTCCTATTATTCTTCAGCGTGAACATAGGATGTCCATACGGTCCATCCCTCATAGCTACATGCTTCATTCCCTTGATGTGTGTCTTGATCATGGACCTTAGATGTCATGACACCCCACGTAAATCACATACCATCACCTCTTCCTGCTACTTTTGTAGATCACATACCATCTCATCTTTCTTCTATCCCCGTAGGTCACATATCATCTCATCTACCTGCTACCCTCGTAGGTCACCTATCATCACCTCTTCTATCTTCCTTCTCATTTTTTCTTGCTTCCCGTCGTGACCAAGGCTTGGCCACGCGGCTGCCACTTTTTACTCCCCTTTGTCTGTTCATTCCGTCAATTCACCATCTTTCTCTTGGTGTCTGGGTCCATTCTAGGGTGAAATCCCTGTTTTATCCTTATCCCAATTTTGGGGTATCTGCATTAAGTCCCATGATTGTCTGGTTAGGCGTCTAAACTATGCAGCAGTCACATACCCAAAATTATGCTTTCTTTTGTCACTGCTAATTTCTCTAAGTTCCCAGGTAAGTAGAGATGCACATTCTTCTGATCCAGGTAAAGTTTCCTCATAGGGTGTTCACACATGGCATGTTGCCACGCACTCTCTTGCCTTAGTCATTTTTATCAAATTTTTCTTCGAAGTTGTCTTTAACTCCTCTTTATCTCTCTTAATTCTTCCAATCTTTCATATGAACACCTCTTACATATCTCGTAGTCACGCGCAAGACCAAACCTTGATCATGTGTACTCTCTTCATTTAACTCTTCTTTATTTTGTCAAGTCCCCACTCCTCCTCCTTTTCTTGGCTTCTTGGCTCTTCTTAGTGTAGAAGCCTTATTTTTCCTTCTCATAATTTTTTGGGGCATCCTTAGTAAGTCCACTAACTATTTGGTTAGGCTTCAGGCTACCCAACAATCTCATGCCCCGAAAATCCTCTTATATATGCGTCTTGTTCTCGGCTTCAGTCCCCGTGTAATATATAAATTAGCACAACTCCGTGGTTTTTCACCTCGTATCGTGATTCTATGCTAGATGATACTCCTGCTTTGTTTCGTGTTCCAACCTCAACATGAGGATCTGATTTCGTTAATTACATGCTTCTCCATCTTTCTATTCCCTAGCCAAAGAGAAGAAAGTTTCTTCTTTTGTTTCCCGTTTCATTCTCTCTCACACGTGAGGATTCACACATTCCCTCTTGTCCTTGAGTCATTGTCTTACTCAAGCGTGATCAAACGTTGGTCATGAACCTTCTCAAAGTCCCCGTATTGTTGCATCTTCCTTAATCTTTGTATCTTGCTTCTTCGGTATGACCAAGTCTTGGTCACACGCCTTTTTCCTTAGTGTCCATCAAATTTTCACTCTGTTTTAGTTAAGATTGCTTGTTCCATACATCGTCTCTTTGTTTTAGCACATTCCTTGCCTCATATCTAGTGTTACCTTATTTCTTCATTTCATTTCCTTGTCTCAGTTCCTCGTCGATGTGATAAAAATATTTTATTCTCAGTGACATTCATCACCTTTTTTTTTCCAGTTCTACCATTTTCATGTTCGAGTGTATAGTCACCTCATTCTTAGGTATGGTATCTCCACTCCATCAATGTGTTTGCTCATACTGAAGTACATGTCTTAAGATCCTCTTGTCTGGGTGTTTTTATCACTTTCGTCTTGAAGATGACCTAGCCACGGTACGGGAACATATGGATAGTGCGTTAAAAACTATTGATTTTATGGAGAAGCATATTGTTGCTCGTCGTGTTGAGCTTGTTATGCTTGGTACTGCAAGACCTATTTATCATGTTACTACTATGTATTGTGTAAGTTCCTGTGAAGGAGAACTCTTGAATCTAGCTTTGTTTAAGCCTTTGCGAATAAAGATGTGTTTATTTAAAGTGCATGTTGTTTGGCACTCTGTGAGTAAAGGTATCATTGGATGAATCATGTTGTTCCCTTCTTCGAGGCATTTTAGTATTTTTTCCTATGTCCTTCATATTGGCACTTGGCTAGTCATTTGAGGTATATTTGAGAAAACTCAATTTTTCCATCGTTTTTTTTTTTTGAAGAATTCTAGGCCCCTCGTCGTGACATGTTGATGTTCTCCCATGGTTGTACTGGGTGTATGTATGAGTAAGATTTAGGGTTTCCCCCTCTTTTTTTAAAAGAAGTTTGTTATGCTCATGTTATGGCAGTTTGTAGTATACTCTAGATACTGGTAAGACGCACTGTTTGACATCATCTTGTTCGTTCTGTGAAGATGTTTACTCATCGTAGAATTTACTTGCCCATCTGAGGGTATCATCTCATCCGAGAGCATTCGCTCATCTTAGAACATTTTCTATCTTAGGGAATTCGTCTATCTTAGGGCATTCACTCATCTTAAAGCATCCACCCCTCTTAGGACATCCACCCATCTTAGAGCATTCACATGTCGTAGAGCATTTTCTCGTCGTAGAGCATTCACTCGTCGTAGAGCATTCTCTCGTCGTAGAGCATTCTCTCATCGTAGAGCATTCTCTCGTCGTATAACATTCACCCGTCGTAGAACACTCTCATCGTAGAGCATTCACTCGAGTTAGAGCATTCACTCGTCGTAGAGCATTCACCCGTTGTTGAACATTCACCGTCGTAGATAATTCACTCGTCATAGAGCATTCGGTCTTCGTAGAGCATTCTCTCGTCGTAGAGCATTCACTCGTCGTAGAACATTCACTCATCATAGAGCATTCTCTCGTCGTAGAGCATTCACTCGTCTTAGAGAATTCACTCGTCGTAGAGCATTCACCCATCTTAGGGTATTCACTCATCTTAGAGTATTCAACCATATTAGGGCATTCACTCATCTTAGAGCATTCACCCATCTTAGGGCTTTTACCTATGGATCATAATCGAAACTAACACAAGATTATATTGTGCCAAAAGAAAATTGTTTTATTTATGAGATTAAAGTTCTTATATATAAGAGGTCTTTGGCCGACTTGTGTTGAAGCTGACGTTGATCTTTCCTCATATCAAGTTCCACCACTCCATTTTGTACGTTGTGTGGCCTTTATCCTTGTCACTCTGTTCATGGGTGGGCATAACACTTGGTGTTATCAGAAATTGGTTTTCCATTAGTATCAACCTCGTTTTTCCTCATACGATTATGAAAACGCCATCTTAGTGTCCTACACTCCTTAGTTGGGTGTTCCACTTTCCTATGGAAGAAACAATAATTCACATGTCGCTTATCCTGCTTGGTAGGTTCATTCGATTGGTGGTGGTAATTTGATATCATTATTTTGAATCCACTCCTTTAATGCATCAAGAGCAATTCAAGTACAAACACGGAGAGGGAAGTACCACCAAAATTTCCATGTGTGTTGGAGGTTGCACTTGATGCGTCTGTTGTCATTTTTGTTGAATTGGCATCTCCGTCTAGTCCCTTTATCCTTTATGGGGAAATATAGGGCCACACCTTTGGCTCAATGTTGGCTTCTTTTTCTATGCTATCAGCTCGCGAACCTATCTCCTCCAGCTCAACAACACTAGTGATGTCTGTGTTTTCCAATATCATTCATATGTTCTTAGGTAGTGCTACAGTGCAGAGTCGCACTAACTCCTTCTCTGGGATCTGTATGTTATACTTCAAGTACTCCGTTCAGAAACACATGACAAACGACTTAATTTTTCCCCTTCTCTGTACTGAACTATTGGCAAAGCAAGTGTTGAACTTTGGGTCTGTTTAGAGTGAAACCTTTGCATGAATTCCTGTTGCATAGCCTCCCATATCTTGGCTTTGCTCATGGGAAACTTGATGAACCACTTGAGGGCGTCACCTGTTAACGATTTTTCAAATTCTTGTATACATACATCTTCATGCATCATGTACTTCTTTGATATTATTGTGAAGCGAAGCAGATGTTACATAGCATTACTAGATCCTTCAAATAAGTGAAGTATAAGATACCTGGCAGGTACTGATATTGGCCTCATGTATACTTCTCGTGTCAGAGGTAACTGGATGTTGTAAACACCAAGTTGTGTATCAAGGATATCACCTTCTTCGATGTACTTAGCTTTTTGCGTCTCTTCGTGGAGAGTCTTTGTGTACTCAGTATACTTACTTTGGAGAGGTGACTGAGGTATGTATGGGGGGGTCATGCGGTTGAGTCCCCCTTTGGTCAGGTTCTCGTGGGGTATGTTGGAGTGCATGCAGGATGTGTTCCCCTTGTAGATGTCTTAGTGAGTGATATTCTTTATCCCCTATATATGTGTCTTGGTAGTGTAGCCTTCTATCACCTTGACCATCTCCTTCACTTAGCAACCCTTATATAGTGGGTATTGGCACACGTGATGTTTCCAAACCATGGAAACTCCAGTACGTCTTGGGTGAACGACGACTGCACTGTAAAGGATCTAGATGATGCTTGCAAATCATATATATCTTCGATGTACTTAGCCATGTTCAACTCGTCCATATCATAGTCTTGGCTAGTGAGACCGTATGGTATATAATGTTGCTCTTGTGAAACGTGTCCATCTTGGTGATGAGTTAGTGAATGCTTTCCATCGTAGCCTTGCGTGTATCTCTACGTTGTTGAACACCCTCACCTTGTCTGTCGTCCTCTCCATGTGATCCTTCGTTTGGAGGTGATGGAGTCAATACAAGGATGCGTGCCACCAACTCAATGCGACGTCGTTCAACCTCTTTAAAATCTAACAATGCTTGCTTTAACTCCGGGAGTACCACCCTGTCCGCGAGATCAGTTTGTGGAATCTCTCCACCGTCAGGGTATACAGGCTGTTGTGTATATTCCATTATCAATGTCCTATTTCTGGGATCAGAGTCCAGTACAAGTCGCCAAATGAAAATAGTATTAATTTCAGAGGGGGAAAACCCCATGTAATACAAATGTAGAAAAAGAGTATTACTCTGATCCAGAAAATAATACACTGCTAAATTACAAACGCCCCCCTTTTAGTCTCCCTGAATGAGTATTTTATAGTATCCTTAAGTTCCCTAACATTGTACATGTGTATAATCTTAGCTTCTTCGTAATTTCTGTACGTCAAGCCCGTACACGTGTCCTTGATGACTATTTTTTTTCCCTGACACTCACTTTTCAGATACTGGGCAACCCTGTCTGGGGTCCACCCTGCTGACGTGTATTCTTCTTCTCACAACTATCTTGTCCTGGGTTAGCATCATGTCTCGATCCCTGTATGCTACAACGCTCGTCACAACCACTTGATATTTTTCTACTCTTCCGCGTAATCAAGGGTCACCCATACAACAACCCCCCTACGACAACCTCTCTTACGAAAACCTCCCCTACGACAACCTCTCCTACCACTTTTTTTCTCTCTTTCTCTTTCTTCTTTCTCTTTCCTCTATCTTCTTGTTTTCTCTTTTTACGAAAGGCATGAATAATCTTTTTGATCAAGGGTCACCCCTACGACAACCTCCCTTATCTTTTCTATCTCTCTCCTACCACTTTCTTCTTTCTCTTTCATTTTCTTCTTTTTTTTTCTTTTTTCTTCTTTCTTTTTCTCTTTCTTCTCCTTCCTTTCCTCTTTTCCGTGTGAAGGGGAAGCCTTCACGCGGACAACCTTCTCTTCCTCCCTTTTCCCCTCTTCATACTCTCCCCTTCTATCTCCTTCACTTTCCACGTGAAGACTTCCCCCCTTCACGCGGACACTATCTACTCCTCCCTCCCTTTCTCTTCCTACTCTTTCTTTCACTTTCTCTATCCTTCTTTCAATCATTTCCTACCATCATGATATCTTCTTGCCCACACAAACATTCATCATTTTTCCCTTTTCGTCGTTCATCTTTTATGCGCATTAGCATATTTTTCAGGATAAATTTCTATTTTATCCTTCTCTTAATTTTGGGGTATCTACCCTTAATTTTTTTTGGATATGATCTTACTTTATATCCATAAAAGCATCCGGGGGCACAAGACAATAAGATATGAAAATATTGTCTTTCAAATATATTTATTGTGGTTGACAAGTAATTAAATCTCTTTTTTGGTACAAGACTTTTAGTATTACATAATTTCATTGACTTGAATGAACTCCAAACACCCAGCCAGATTAATATTCATCTGATCTGACTTTGAATCTTAAGATCAGATGACATGCAATAAATGTCATGCATTGCATGATATATGAGATCACACTCTACGTAAAACTGCCCTAAAACAAAACTATGTTTCCTACTACCTATGAATGTTCAATTTAAATTGACAGAAGAAGCATCCTCGTACTGAAAAATTGGAAGTCACTAATTAATTTTGCGATGCAGCCAAACATTTTTCAATATATTATGGCAGCAGGTCTATGCTGTGGCTCAAAAAAAATATTCACCGAGTCTCTTAAACTATAATCATATGAAGTCAAAAATATAGCTTTATATCCAAAAGTATACGAGTCCTACAAGGATTGAAGACCCAAAAAGATGGTTTTCGAAATTCATATATACTCTTCTGTAGAGGAGGAGTTTGATAAGTAAAATCGAACAACAGTGCTTTGTTTTCTTCTGTGCTATAAATTCCTTTTTTCTGTTACAATTTTTCAACAAATTACATCTGATCCTGAACGGGATTGTTTGCCATTTTAACAAGTCACGTACGTACGATGAACTGTGTATACTCGTATATAGGTGTTGAACCTTTTGATCAGACCTTTTATTAGTATTCATTTTGAAACTTAAGTAAGAATACTTCATACTGCAAATTTCCAATTTGTAGGGAAAGAAGTTTCGCACCCAACAACCCCCACCACCTGGTCATGCAATATTGTAGTTGAACTTTTTGCTTTTGTTTTTCTTTTTCTTA
This sequence comes from Papaver californicum, assembly GCA_023531435.1. NCBI lineage: Eukaryota > Viridiplantae > Streptophyta > Magnoliopsida > Ranunculales > Papaveraceae > Papaver > Papaver californicum. The sequence goes on along the minus strand of JAJJMC010014721.1, from coordinate 996,108 downwards.
ATGAGCTTACAGGTGTGTACCTAAAAGCAGGACTAATTGTAACATAAAAGAGTTGCCTGTTCAAATGAAAATGTACTTTGTTTGTTAATGCCAAAATAAATAAATAAAAATAAATTGTATGTTAGAACTTATATACTCATATTTTTTATGGGTATATAAGATAAGTAAAACTAGATATTTTTTTAATACCTAAATTTTTTAGATACTTTGTAAATATTCTAGATAGGATATTTTACGAAAAAAATTATTTTTTAATAAAATTAATTATTACAAAGTAGACTAAAATGCTCATCATGTCTTTATCTTTGTAAATAACTCCATTAGTAACGTGAGGTGAATATGAGGACTTCATGTATTTGATGCATTTATTAAGACAATCCGTATACCTCTTGCCTCTCTTAGCACCAAGAACCTTCAGCAGATTTTGGTCGATTACAATGGTTAAATCTGAAAACCTTGTCATTTTCATGCTTATACAGATTCTATAATAATCGGACATTGTCAGATTTTTAACGGAAAAAATACTGAGATCTGATTTCGTGCTGGGTATAAAAGGTTTGGATTTAATCAAGATCACATCTTCAGTATTATCCATTGCCACCTCATTTTAAGCCTAGTGTGGATCTATGAAGGAGCTTATTCGCAAGCCCCAATTACACCACTATGGATCTGGTCGCAAGTATGACCCAAACAAACTCTTTCTGCACATCTACCATCCAAATCCAAAACCAAAATAAAAGAGTTGGCACTTACTAGTGATCCCAAGAGGTTTGGTTGAGTCACAAAAGAGGTTAGGAAGGTTGGGTCGAGCTCAGGAAGCTAAACAAAGCGAAAAATATCAATTCAGAAAATTTTATGCTGCTGCTGCTGAAGAAGACGGGAAGAACAGAGAAAAGGCAACAATTTCTTCAACCCATCAGCAACGTTTATCTTCAGCTGCAACGGTTTCTTCAACCAATCAGCAATTGTTATCTTCATCTTTGCAACGTTTATCTTCTTCAATCAATCAGCAACGTTTATCTTCTGATTTGCAACGTTTATCTTCAGCTGCAACGATTTCTTCAACCAATCAACACCGTTTATTTTCAGCTTTGTAACGTTTATCTTCAGCTTCATTGCAACAGTTAATCTGTAACACCAAAAAAATGTTGCAGATTTCCTATTTTATTATTTTTAGCTTATTTTCTTCTTCTCAAGCACTTTTGAGCCATGTACCAATTTTTTGAGAGTGTTTTGAGCATGATGATACTAGTTTCATACTAGTATAAACATGGATGAAAAAAAATTCAAGTTAGGATACAACCAGATTCATCATTGTTATTTTCAAATATTTTTTTTCAATTTTATTTTAAACCAGAATGCAACCAGTTTAATCCTAGCTATTATTCAAAAAAAAAAATTTTCAATTTTATTTTAAACTAGGATGAAACCAGTTTCATCCTAGCTATTATTCGAATATTTTTATTTTCTTAGTTTAAATCAGGATGCATCCAGTTTCATCCAAGCTATTTTTTGAATAACTTTTTCTATTTTATGTTAATTCAGGATGCAACCAGTTTCATCATAGCTATTTTCTTTCAAAAAAGAAACCCTTTGAATTTACTATCAACAATGAATCTTGTTTTGAAGATAATTTAAAATCCTTTCCAAAAATATAAGTTCTATTAAAATCAGATATATATTTTGAAAGTTATGAATGTTTTTGTGATTTGTTTTTAAAATTGAGAGAGAAAGGATAAAACAGAAATAAATTTAAATATGAGGTACATAATTGTCTTGTTATTTTTGTGTCTATTTCACCCCCTAATTTTTACAAGTCCATTAGAAACATATTTTAAGAAATCTTGGGCAATAAACCTTTTTTCCCTAAAGTTTAATGAAGTTTAAAAAATATGTATAACATTAATCAATTTTCAATGTAAATTCTCCGTATCAAAGATAAGTTTTGTATTTAAAAATCTAAGTCCTAAAAAAACAAAATATCTTTACACCAAAGTATACAAGGATATATTTTTCTTTATCGATAAAAAAAAATTAGTACGTGTAAACAAACTTTGAGGGAAAAAATTCTAAAAATAAAAACATTAAATTGACTCCGGGTTTTTTCTAAAAGAAATTCCACATGAAAATAAATTGGGATCCACTTTAATCCATTACCTATCCTAATAAAAAACATGGGATCCAATTTATTTTTCTTATATGGATCGGACAGTTTTTGGATTATTTTTCCCACGGTACGTTTAGATCCCATGGGATCATATTTATTCTTTGAGGACAGGCTAGACGCAATAAAGAAATGATCTGGCCACCAACAGGGGGACAGAAGACAGCTATCTCGAGGCGTATCACGACCTACATGCCTTACTATCATACCATGTCATCAATAAAAGAGCTAGCTGGTTTGAACGAATGGGATTCAACAATGGTAATGGAGTGCATTCTCGTGTACTCAATTCAATTACGTTATAGGGTGGCCTGCCTGGTTCATAACGCCGAATGTGTACTATAAAATGTCCCATAACCTCTTATGCAAAGTCAAAAAACATGAGGATATCTACGTTTTCGAACCTTAGCTAAAGAAAAAAAAAACTAAACAGGTTGATAAAATGATGACGATTTGATAACCAAATAAACCTTCCTAAATTGTGGGATACGAGAATTATTTTGGTCCTATCACTAAAAATTAAAGGGTCATTATGAAAAAAATAAAATAAAAACTCCTTATCTAACTACTTATGTTATTAACTAATGTGTTTAATTAGTATTAGTTAATTCAAATATTAGTTAAACTTAGTTAGTGATTAAAATTAAATTATAGTTAGTGTTAGATTGTAAGAATTAAAATAGAATTATTTTTTAAAATTTGAAGAAAAATGAGAAGAACTTGTAGAAAACTAGGGTTTTGAGATTTTGGTAGCAAAGATGAAAATTTATAGTGACGATGAGGATTCTAGTGGTGATGATGAAGTGGGTGCATCTACGTATCACCAACCAGACTACGAAAGAGAGTTCGATCCTACCAATTTGGATTATTTGTTGGATGACCATGAACATGTGAATCAAGGCATATTTGATGAATTTACTCAAGAATATGAACAATCTAACCAGGAAAATGAAGGTCTTGATGCTACCAATGGTCACGTTATTCGGATCCCCAAACATGTTTTTCAACCTTATAATCGCCCAAAAGTGAATTTTTTGCAAAATTTTGAGCTGTTTTCTGTGTTATTTTATACCCAGAATCGTTGGATAAGATAACATTGTATCCAACGATTCTATATCTCCTGTAGAATATGAACCGGAATCGGTGGATGTGGTCATGAACAACGACAAATTCTGGTATATATTTTGGCGGGATTGTTAGGTGAAAAATCGGTATTTATGGACTCATTTATCGGACGATTCCGTCTCTTGGAGATTTTCATAAAATTCTCCAAAAATAAAATCATTCGATAGGTGTTGCTCTATGCGTCGATTCTAATTGAAAAAGTGTCAAGAGAGTTCCACTTTGTTGAATGCTAGAATCGGCACACAAGTCAGTTCACGTGTGGCAATTCCAGCCATTGGGGATTTTTTCCAAAAATGTAGACAAGGTAGAATAAGTCGATTTTGGAGGCCATAACCAACGATTCTTTATAATTGTTCGCACGATCGTCCCACGTCCACCGATTCTGTTAGGCTAATTTTTTTTATATGTATTGTAGATTGTTGAAACACTCGACAGCGATCAACCTGAACCCGTGTTTCAAATGGGGCCTGATACTTCTTACCACTACTACACTGATTTGGTATGGGAAAACAGAGACGATGCATAGAAATGGTTTGTGGACAAAGGGATATAGATCAAACAAGCATTAGTCTTAGGCAAACGTTCGAGGCATGATCGTTGGAAATTGTTTGCGAGAGAAGTAGCAAGATTGAAAGTCATTGGGAAAAGGACACCGTATGTGAATAGGACACATAGGGTCTATATTACTAAATCAAAGAAGCATGGATACCCGTTTAAGATTATAGTGCATAGACGCGATGGTGTGTATTAGATTTATATAATAATGAATGGTTGTTACATTCATGATGATACGAAATCTCTTATTGGACACTCTGGCTTTTGTTGGTTAAAACCACATCAAAAAGAAACGGTAAGGTCGATAAAGTCAACTAAACCAAGTAATATCCTTAGGAAGATCAAAGAGGATGATTCTAAAAACTTGTCAACTTTGAGGCTAATCTACGCGACAAATGCAAGCAACAGGAGGACGAAATGGGATGGTAGAGCGGTTATGGAACAATCTCAGTGGTTATCCGAGCAACATAACTACACGATGAAGAAGCAGGTAGTGGACGACAAAGTGACTCGTATTTTCTTGGCGCATTCGAAGATGATCCAATTGTCTCAATGCTTCTATCAAATTTTGTTGATAAATTGAACTTATAAGACAAACAAGTACAATATTCCGTTGCTAAACATATGTGGCTACGCTTCGAACAAACAAACTTTCTCAGTGGCATGGGGTTTTATGGATCGGGAGAATGAGGTGAGTTTTATTTGGATGTTGGAAACCTTGAAAGAGATTTACCGTAGCGATCAAATGCCTAGGATCATAGTGACGAATAATGATCATGCACTAATGAATGCAATAGAGGTGGTTTTCCAGGATGCCAAACAATTTCTTTGTACATGGAACATACAATGCAACATCTGAATGTATTGCAGGGGCCATATCCAGAGGACAAAACCACAGAAGGGTAGTTCTCGTGAGAAGGATGAGGATGATCGTCTTAGTAAACTAACTCGGGAGGAACGAGAGGAAGAGAATAAGAGAATGGCACAAGAATACGAAGCTAATGAAGTGAAATGGAAAGATTTTCAACATCATTAAGAGTTGATGGTACATTCGATGTCCGAGGCAGAGTACAAATCTAATTTGGAGAGTTTCAAATATGTTTGGATAAAGGTTGCCGAGAAAGTGGTGTTTTATTGTGTGAAGCAATTGTTGGAGCCGCACAAGAGAAGTTTGTGTACGCGTATACCTACCAACATATGCATTATAAGAATGAGGCGATAAGCATAGCGGAAGGTCTCATGGACGATTGAAAAAACGACTTCGGGGGAATCAAAATAATGTGGTTACGGTATAAGAAGCTATCCATCAATACACCATGGAGGATATCAACAAGATTCTGATCCAATTGGAAGATAGTAGGATGAAAGTTAGGACCATGTACTCCAATGATTATAGTACGTTACTAAGGGGTATTTCTTATAGGGTGTCGCATTGGGCTATCCATTATATGATAAATGATTATAGGTATTTTGAGGATAAAGAGCAAGGGAGAATGAAGATTGTTTGTTCTTATAGAACGATGACGTCCATGGGGTTCCCGTGTCGTCACATTATTGCTAGTAACCCCTAAGAGTTCCGTTTGAGCTCATCGATCAGTTTTGAAAGCAACTTACTTTCACACCAAGCTCGGTAGAAGATGGAAGTCAATCATTTGTAGACACAGATGTTGGGAGAAAAATAATCGAGGGCTACTCCAACAAGAACAATTTGCAACGATAAATTTTGATGGCCGACTTGGTCTTCGCCGTTCACCCACATATGCAACCGGTTGAAGAACCAACTAAGCTACCGCCGACGGGTAGACCACCTACCAAATTGGATAGGAAGCAAGAAAGGAAATAGTAAAAGGCGGCGATGAGTAACCAAAGAGACCCTTCACTACATGAGCATACCGATGCTATGTATGAAGAAGCTCTCGTTCCAAAGAAAAGGAGTCGCCCGAAGAAGCAAGAAAGTGGACCGAGTGGGAACAAAATACCGAGACTATGTATGATGAAGCTCCCGTTTCAAAGAAAAGGGGTCGCTCGAAGAAGCAAGATAGTGGACCAAGTGGGCAACAGACCAAGTCAAAGGATCAAAGGGATTCCATCATTCCCATTCGTTCCAACGCAAGAAAGTCAAGCTAGTGCAACACAAGGCAAGAAAAAGATTTTTATTGTCCCTTCGTAAGAAAGTCAAGCGAGTACAAGATGAGTAAGGCTAAAAGGGGAAGCAAGACAAAAGGTATCCATGGATCCCCCGCAAGAGTCGTTGACTATAAAAGAGGCAATTGGTTATCAAGTTACGCCTAGGGATGTGTAAGGTAGACCACATCGAACGTGTTATAAGATATTCCATGAGTATCTTACAAAACTCCCGTGAATCATTCATCCCTATGTATTATCTACCGACGACATAGATGATGGGAACCTAACCCAGTGCCAATATTTTAGAAGGTGATGGCCTTACGACTACAAGAAGACAAGGAATTTTACACCTCCATGATGAGGGAATGTACAATGGAAGATAAAGAAGTTGAGTTCGACGAAAAGTTTAATTTCTACAATGGATCTATCACAAATGCTATTAAAAGAAAGAGTTTATAGAGAGTTACCTTGTAGTTTGCTCCGGATGATGAGATTTTGTTTTTGGAAAAGTTAGGGCTTTTAGATTTCTAAGTGAGAGGAAATGATTTTTTTATTATTACTTTTTTATTTAGATTTTATTTAATTTGGATTAGAAAAGTATTTTGTATTTATATTTTGATTTAAGTGTTAGGGGTAATTAATGAATAGATAATAGTTTAGTAATTTTTATAATGACTGATAGATATCTCTTATCCCACCTCTAGTTGGGAGCAAAATTTAATATGACCAAAATAATTTCTGTAGGTCCTAATTTAACCAGATAAATTTATAAATAAAATGACTCTATGTTTCCTGAGTGTTTTTTTCTTTTTAGAAACAATATATTTTTGTATTGGCCATATGATGCTCCAATAGATAGTAACTTAGTCCCACCACCAAATATGTCAAATTTTATGCATATCACAATTAGATACCAATGGGGAAAAAAGGGTAGAAAGAGTCACTTGCACAACACTCACAAACATACATATCAGTCCATATACAATAAGGATTCTATGGGAAACTCCTGTGTTAGTGGGATGAAGAAGACAAGATCAGGTGGTCCATTAGTGTCTAGTGAAGCCCTGGAATTTTCTCTTTTCAAGATTAAAAAATATGAAAATCTTGATTAACTAAACGTGTAAAATGCTTGTCTATACGGCAGATGTTTTTGGATCAACAGATTGATAAGTTGATGAGCATGACTTTATAATTATCCATAGAAAGGATGTTTCTAGGAAAAATCAATGTAGTCACTGCATGGTTTGATCAAACGAGTTATTTTGCATATAGTTAGCAATCAGCTCACTACTTTCCAATTAAAGGGTCTGCCAAAAATAAACAAGTCCTCTTATCATCGCTGAGACAAACTTTACTGAGACAAAGTGATAAAAAGAAAGTCCATGTATGGTACTGAGCCATCTGGTAACCGAGGAGGCTGCTTATAAAGTGAAGCCTAACTAGAGTATATTGCTGTGAAGTTCATGTATGGCGAGCCATATATTGCACATCAAAAAAAGTTTGTAGATACACCACATGGTCATATCCTGCATGCTGCTCCTCGGTGAACAAATTTGCTGGAATTTTCCAGAGTTTTATGGGTAAATGGATGGGTTATAATGCATGGCCACATCAATCAGAAATCATCACAATTTACACGTTTGAAGGTCCTGTCCTTCTATTATTGGTCGGTTAATTTATAATGGTAGTTCCACTTTTTGCTCTCTGGTTTTAGGTGGGGGGTTATCACATCATCATCGCCGCCCTATTTCAGAGTTCTCGAAAGCCCAGATAAACGTGAGTTCTAGAAAAATAAGTTAATAATTCTAGTTGGAATTGTTTATGAGTGAGATCAACAAAGTTCTGTTCTTATCAAGATTTATTTAGTTGATGGAGAAAAGGGAAAATGAAGATTGATGTAAACGAATATATAAAGTACAAAAATCAAGATTACTGCGTTAAGTTCATCTTGAATTATGTTGGACTATTTAATGCTCAAAATCAGTATTCTTCGACTACATGATTTATGATAAAAATAAAAATTAAAAAATTGAGTTGATAGGGAAAGTCCAAAACCGATGTCTAACTATATATTGTACTCACTAAGTGATTTATAGTATCAGTTTACGGGTCTACTAATATCCAGAAATGAAGTTTAATATCCGATGTGCTGTTCCATCTCAAAGAAGATTGATTGTCTCCCACCAGGCTATAAGTAAAGGTTCAAAATTCAATTCACGAATCATTCTTTCTGCTTCTGTTTCAACCAAGAGATGATGGAGATCAGATTATCAGTGTTAGCCTTAGAGCTAAGAAAGAAACGTCATCTATATACAGCGAGGAACCCTAAGTTGGCCTTAAAATGGGCCTGAGACCCAACTCTCCAGTCCAGTCCTAGCACAAACAAAATTCTGACCCATTAACCCGAGAAGGAATCCTCCTTTCTTCTTTCTCTCTTATCTTGACTAGACTTGGGCCCATGTTACACAGTGGGCATAGACTGCATAGTTGCTCGCATTTTTTTGAATTTGTTATGTTTAAAAATTGCTCTTATTTTTTGTAATACCGTCTAACCAAGTTCTTATGATTTCATTATGATGAATTCTATAATTTTTCAAAGCTAACCTCATCGAATATAGTTCTTTGATAAGAGATTGAGTCTAAGTTCCGAAAAAATGTTTTAAGCTTAATTTTATCCCGTACGAATAAAAAATATATTAAAATGAAATAAATAACGATGATGATAGTTATCGATACCCGTATCGGTTGGATTCACTTCTTTTACAAAATAAAAAGTATATTTAAAATGAAACAAATAATGATAATGAAATTGATAGTTACTCGTACCCGTATGTGTTGGATTCACCTCTTTTAAAATGTTTGGTAAGTTAGAAATCACAATGAATATACATAGATAGTCTTTTTTTATCTTATTTAAGAATATTAATTTAACGGTAGTCGTTTATTAAAGATGATTAAACGTAGATCGTCGATTTGCGGTGTTGTCCACCCACTGTAAGTGATATTGACTCGGTACAATTAAGTATTAGGTGTAAGCAAAGTGTAATAATTTTAAAACAAAATAGTCAATATGAGAGTGGATTTCTTTAACAACTGAATATCTACACCATTCAAATTATGTCAAGTGTCCTTACCAAAACTCTCGTTTCACAAAAGCCTTATTTCGACAAATATGAAGTGAGGGTTTCCTCACCGTTCAATGTGGGAGCTTTATTTGTATAGGCCAATCTTTAGATTTCTCACCAACAGAAAGGAGCTGCTTTTAATGGCTTGACACACTGATTTTTAATCAACTAACTAACCATGGCTTCTTGTTCATACTCCCTAACACAAATTTTTGCAGCTTCTTTCTCTAACCAACCATTTAGTAGCCGAGGAGGCTATTTATTGCAATGAAGTTCATGTTAGTCGCTAGTGACTTAGTCTTTTTCGCTGGCGGCCAAGTATTTGACGCTTGACCAAGACTTTGTCGCCAACCCCTAACAGTTTCCCACCTATATATTCACCATTTTCAAATCTAGTTTTTACACCAAAACTTTTACCCAAAATTTTCTTACTTTCTCTACTTTCTACTCTAAATTATTAGAACGTTGGTGGAAGAATACAAATATGTTTTCTATTTTAGAGATTTAAAATGGCTGCCAGAGTTCGTGCTTCAAAATATACTCAAGAAGAGGATTTAGATCTTTGTAAACATATATTTTTCATAGCATAGAAAATGTTCCTACTGGCCAACTCATGTCGCACACGTCTTTTTGAAAGAACATTTTCACTATGTTCGTTGAAGAAGAGGAACCCGAGAAACTGAGATGCTCATGGTTTGTCTGCTCGTTTTCAAGCAATTAGTCGTTCAGTCATGTGATTCCTTGCTTAGGTAAGGGTAATTGATTGAGAAAGATTTAACGGTGTAACTGACGATGAAGTGATCCAATTAGCTCTAGATATATGTCAGGAAAATGACGACAAACCTTTTCTGTACGGGTTGTTTCTGTTAGAATTAAAAATGGCTTCTTACTTAAAATGATTGTTACTTAATATATCTTAGTGGGATCAAGGGTCACTAGTCCAAACTCGGGGTGGAAAAATAGAGCCATCCATTTTCACTTCTTAGTGAATGAGAAACCTTTGGTTTGTCCCATATTGGGCAAACCAAGGAGGAAGTTTATCCTCTTTACCACAAACGTTCTATATAAGGAAAAAGAACTAGTGGATTGGATATGAACTTAGGAAATGAACTAGTGGGCAAATGCACACATGTGCGGTGCTTCGCACCGAAGCACCGCGGACCGCGGGCTTGCGAGCTTGCATGTGCTTTTGTGTGAGCCTTGGTGTGACCAAGGAAAAAAATCAGGTTTAAATAACAAAATCTTTTAATTAAATTTGTCTAATTAATTGATTTTTTACCGTTTGATAATCAACAGTCTTCTTCTTCTTTAAAAGAAAAACAAAAGTCAGATTTTTTCTTACCCCAGTCGCAGCCACTGACCTGACGACTTTTCCCCTCTTCTTGCTTTGATTTGCACACTAGTTTACTTCTTAATTTTTCTTTTACTGTTAAGTTCACAACGGGACAACGAGTCTTGCTAACTGGGTTGGTATTAGGTGGTTTTATCCTGGATTCAAATTTGTCATCTCTAAAGGTATAACAACATCTTTCTAAAGGTGTACCTGACAAATATTGAGTTAAGGGCAGTCTGTTGAACAGACGACTCCATCTCTCTGTGCTTGTGTGGTTGTCTGAACTGTGCTGTTTTGTTCTAACGATTAATCTCTTTCAAGTTTCTGTCTGGTTTGCTTACTGTTACAGGAATTTTCTACAACAGTTTGAACATCCTTAGAGATCTTCACAGATTCGACATCTTTTATGTAATGATGTAGTTTCCTTTTAATCTTATATAGTCTGCTCTAAGAAAAGATGTAAAATTTAATTGAATGTGAAATAAAATTAGTAGTTTTTTCATAGATTAATTCTGATTACATAAATACACGTTTAAACTGGAGATGTGCCAAAGTCTATATATCTTCTGTAATCTAGATTGAGATCTTACGTTCCTATGGTTCTTGGATGATGACCACTATGTCGAGCGATATAGTGGTTACCGTCAGTGACCCACTTTTGATCGCTAGCGACCAACACTATGTCACTCGATATATTGATTATCCCCAGAGGTTTTTCCATAATGATGCATCCTTTGTCCAGCCACCTGACTAGACAAACAAAATCATTTAAGAGGATGCGTAGGATCTGGGCTAATTAAATAAAAATATAAATACAAGTCTGATGGGTAAACAAAATTATCCCCGTGTTAAGTATTTTCTTTTTTTCTTTAGCTAATATTCGAAAACAACTAGATCAACCCATCTAGTAATTTGAAGAAAATTAAGTTATAAATTCTGGTTGAAATCACTTATTCAAATGAGTAGTGTTTTTGTGATCGTTTGGTAAAAATTGAAATACACGAGTTTCACTACATTGCAACTCCAAATCTATCACGTCAAGTTTTTTGATTAAAAATTTCTAAAGACCAAGAATCAGCCTCGAAACACAACATACATTGCCATAGGCCCATAGTTGTCCACAAAATGGGCCTGAGACCCAACTCTCGAGGCCAGTCCAGTCCAGTCCTACCATAAACAAAATTCAGACACATTAACCCGAGCAAGAATCCTCCTACTCTCCTCCTTTCTTCTTTCCCTCTTATCTTAATTTCTCCCCAACAGAAAGGAGTTGTTTTTAATAGCTTGACACACTGAAATTATTAACCAACCAACTAACTAACCATGGCTTCTTGTTCATACTCCCCAACACAAATTTATGCAGCTTCTTTCTCAAGTTCAAAGAGACCACCATCTTCATACATCAGAGCAGGAGCAAAAGTGCCAAAAGTCCCAAAAGAGCTTCACTTTAACCATGATGGTTCAGCAACTAAGAAACTTCAGGTCCATACATAATTTGATTACATAGGGTCTCTTTATTATCATGTTTTGCATAATTGAGTTACAAGAATTTTTCTATGTGTCAATACAGGCTGGAGTAGATATGGTGGCAGACCTTGTTGGTGTAACATTAGGTCCCAAAGGAAGAAATGTAGTGCTTCAGAATAAGTATGGAACTCCTAAAATTGTCAATGATGGTGTCACTGTACTTAAGCAGGTAGGTATAATCATGAGACATTGCCCAGAAAAGCCAGATTTTTTATTTATTTTTTTCACTTTTTCTGATGCTATTTAATGGATACAATTTGGGTTTAGATTCAACTTGAAGACCCTTTGGAGAATGTTGGTGCAAAATTAGTAAGACAAGCTGGTGCAAAAACTAATGATCTTGCTGGTGATGGTTCCACCACTTCTGTTGTTCTTGCTCAAGGCTTAATCGCCGAGGGCCTTAAGGTATGCCAGACATATTAGTTTTCATTGTGCAGAATTTTGCTGTCCTGATAAGAACTGATTAATTGACTCTAACTAAGTTATATAGGTGATCTCAGCAGGATTGAATCCAATCCAGATATCGCGTGGGATTAAGAAGACGGCAGAGGCGCTTGTCACTGAGCTCAAGTTGATGTCTAAAGCTGTATGTATTCAGAGTAGCCTAGCTTGCTGCTAGAACACTATTAGTGCCTTTGTTGCCATCTTGTTGAAAACTAGCTTTGGGTTGTGGATTGACCAGGTTGAGGATTGTGAGCTCGCAGATGTTGCCGCGGTTAGTGCAGGGAATGATTATGAAGTAGGAAACATGATTGCAGAAGCTCTCTTAAAAGTTGGAAGGCAAGGTGTGGTGACTATTGAACAAGGGAAAGCTACGACAAACACTATGGAGATAGTAGAGGGAATGCAATTTAACCGTGGATACTTATCTGAATACTTTGTTACTGATCGAAGGAAGAGGGCAGTGGAGTTTCAAGGCTGCAAGGTGATCTTGCAAGTACTGTTGATATTTATGATTCTTAGTTCTACGCAGTGATTTAGAGTGCAAATTGGATACTTTGGTTGCAGATACTCTTGGTCGACAAAAACATTGTGTACCCAAGGGAGTTGTTTAAAGTACTGGATGATGCAGTGCAGAAAAAATACCCGGTTCTGATTATTGCCGAGGGAATTGAGCAAGGAGCTCTTGCTCCAGTAATTAAGAACAAACTCAGGGGTGCATTGAAGGCAGTTGCTATAAAAGCACCGGCTTTTGGAGAGAGGAAGAGTCACTATTTAGATGACATTGCTACCTTGACTGGAGGTAATACATTTGATTGTAACAGAGTAGTAGGGAATGTTTTCAAACTTAAGACGAAGTTGCCTACCATAACTCGCTCTAACTAAATTTGACATTTGCTTAGTATTTCCTCAGCTACTGTAGTCAGAGATGAGGTAGGATTAGTCCTAAAGGATGTGGGAAAGGAGGTATTAGGAACCGCCATAAAGGTGGTAGTTACTAAGGATTCTACGATGATAGTTAGTGATGGGAGCAACCAATTAGCTGTTAACGAAAGGGTTGCCCAACTCCGAAATCTTGTAGAGGTATGAACCTTGTTTCATATTGCATTTCTTTGGCTTTCAAAGTTATACTGTGATTCTCAAGTTTGAGACTCCACATTTCAGAACACAGAAGGAAATTTTCAAAAGAATATAATAAATGAAAGAATAGCTCGGCTAAGTGGTGGCATTGCAATTATTCAGGTAATTTTCTGCAATTCTAAGGTGATCGGATATCCTTGAAATCGCATGAAAATTCATTGGAATAGCTTACAGGTTGGCGCACAAACAGTAGTCGAACTGAAGGATAAACAACTGAGGATAGAAGATGCTCTGAATGCAACTAAGGTATCTATTGATGCGTTGCTTGTTTTTCCTTTTTGTTGTTAGTTCAAATGCAATTGATAAGTTTCTGAATTTCAATGTTGCAGGCAGCCATTGAAGAAGGTGTTGTGGTTGGTGGTGGCTGTTGCATGTTAAGGCTGTCTTTAAAAATCGACGATATCAAGAAACATTTGGAGAATGATGAGCAAAAGGCAGTACCTTATTTTCTCTACCTTTGGTAATCTGTTGCTTGCCTATTGGATTTATTCTACTAAAGGCGGTGATCTTATTTTCTGAGATGCTTGTGCAGATTGGAGCTGACATCTTCAAAAGGGCTTTAACATATCCAACAAGACTGATAGCTAAGAATGCAGGCGTGAATGGCAGCATTGTCATAGAGAAGGTCCGTGTAACTGCTATAGAAAATGAGATTGTGAAATCAACTTGTTAATTTGTAATTGCTAAACTAAAAAGATGTTATTTCTTTCAGGTTCTATCTAATGATGATAGTAGATACGGGTACAATGCTGCAAAAGATCGTTATGAGGATTTGATGGCAGCTGGAATTATAGATCCATCAAAGGTAAAGATCCAAACATATGCACGGCGATAACCTCTACTTTGTTCTCTCGCCACTCTACTTACACAACTTAAACACTCATGATTCGGAAAATGCTGTCTGATTTATGTATCTTTGGGCTAGAGATTGTCTTGGTATTCCTCATTTCTAATGACTGCTAACAAAAACAGGTGGTTAGGTGTTGTTTGGAGCATGCAGCATCAGTTGCACACACTTTTCTGACATCTGACTTGGTTGTTGTTGAAATTGAAGAATTGGTGCCTCGTATGCCAATTAGAAAACCAATGCCAACCTCAGGTACTCCAACCTCTCTTTCTCAATCTATCACACTCTTATGTAATTCTTGCTAGAAAGACTAGTTGTTTGTCAATTGAGAAGCTAAGAAGGTTCTTTTACGTTTGCATTAACTTAACTTCTCCATGGCTTTGATGATTCAGGTGTTGGACCTGTTGGGTTAGAGTAATGTGGAGTTAGCTTACTCATTAGCTAGGGAAAATATGATTTTTCACTCCATTAGGTGAGCTTGCAAATGCAAAGCGACAATGAAGGCAAATATGGTACTACAAGCAGAACATCTCGTCTCTTTCAAGAATGCTGCTGCTCATTCCAGACGAATCAATTGTCCGTAGCATAAAAAGATCGATCAGTGACCATTTGGTCTTACTAACAGAAGTTATTCGACCACAGAAGAAAAAAATAGTTTGACATGGTTAAGCTCCACCATGATAATTTGAGGCCAATTTTTATGAAAGTTTAGTTTTGACCCTCAAAAATGTAGGATTGGATTACCAAATTTAACCGAGTTGAAATTTTTTCAATAACTAGTAGTTTTATGATACACATCTTCCTTGAGAATCAAAAAAAAAAAAACAACCGATGAAATTTAAAGATGAATTAAGTGGAAACCAAACTCAAGTCTCTCAAATAACTACTACCCACTTGTCTTGCAATGACCCGCAAGTAGGCCTAGGCGATTAGACCAGGGATAGACCCAAAGTTCTTCTTTTGGTAGGGTTGGATTGTCACTAATTGACAAAGCGGTTGAAGGTCGCGGTAAATTTTTTGAATGAATAGTTAGTAGCTAATTATGGTTCATAAATAGAATACTAAATAAATGTCTTGCCTTTTATTTTTAGGACCATGTGGTTATGGATTAATTAGTGTATTAGCGTTGTCATTTTCATCAAAGTCAAAAAAAATTCACAAGTATGGGTTTAAATTTTGAGTTTTCTTCACAAACGAATGGTGGTGGCGGTGTGAAAAACTAATTGATTACACACGTATATCAATTTTAATAAGCTCATGACTTTGTATGAGCTAAATAAGTCTTTCTATTATCCGTGGGTTATTACTGTTGGGCTAATATTAATTTAGTACTGGGCTAACAACAAAATTTATACTAATTAATACGCTAAAAAAAAATTCTAACCAAATTAAGGAACGGGATAGAGCCTCAGTTAGCACCTCACTAGGCGAGTCCCTGCATTAGACTAGCCAAATGATGATTATGCCACGTAATAACTTAATTAATTAAAATTTAAACAATAAATTATAATAATTAAAATTTGAGCAACTAATTATAATAATTAATAAATTAATAACTTAGGTAAACCAATAATACCATTAGATAGATATTAAAAAGATATACAAAATGGGCTACTTGAACATGCCAATCGGAAACCGAATGAAAAAGATATGACACTTGAAAGTTATCATGAAGCTTGACTTTAGTCAACACGTTTTGACCACTAAATAGGGTTTGACCTAGGTTATATTAATCTAGGGTTAGTTAAGATAATAATTATTTAATTATGTTAATTAGCATTACGAGATTGGGTCTAACCAAGTGTAGATGATGGAATTTTGACAAAGGTACAAATTGTAATTTTTTTTATCCCGTATTAAAAATATCGAATTTACAAATTTATTTATGTCTCCTATAAAAAATATAGGGCCTAGATATCTATCGCACTTTCAAACTGAAAATACCAATTTTATTGATAATTATAAGGCATTCTACGCTGGTTTTATGGCCTTTCAATTAAATATGCAATACCAGAGCCTCACCTAGATGAACTTTCGATATTTACAATTTGAGCTTATGCCAAACACGTGTAATAAGTCCCCTGATGAACTCAACTGGATAAAATCCAGAGTTTATACAAAAGAGGAGAGTGCACAAAACGCCTAGCGCGCCCTCGAGAGCTTGGTCATAGCCATGCTTGGCCGTATCATGCTTGGTCGTAGCGTGCTTGGTTATATGTATGCTTGGACGTATAGTGTTTGGATGTACTTGGTCGTTCCATGCTTTGTTGTAGCCCCATGCTTGGTCGTAACCTTGCTTGGTTGTATCCATGTTAGGGCATAAGACCTTGCTTAGTCCTCTAGGACACGTCAACCCTTGTTTGGTCCTCGAGAAGCATGACGCCAACCTTGCTTAGTCGTCAAGCACACGCCATCTCTTGCTTGGTCATTGAGAAGCATGGCGCCAATCCTTGCTCGGTTCTCAAGACCATAGCGCTAACCCTTGGTCGGTCCTAAAAAACCTTTGCATAATCTTGACTTCGGACACTTCCAAGCTTGTGCCATTCCCAAGCCTGCGCACAATCAGGCTTCCCGCTTCCAAGTTTTTGTCATTTAATTCCCAAGTCTTGCCGCTTTCAAACTTGCACACTTCTAAGCTTAGCCTTACTAACTTTACTAGCTAGACTTAACACTAGTAGTTAGTTTACTCGATTAACTAATCGAAAGAATCATTCATATCATCCAACCATCAAATTTACGAGACATCAAACATGTCACATGAGAATACTCATTAGGGTATTGATCTGTTAGTCTATAGCCCGTGAGGTGCAACTGAACACCCAAAGTGAGGTGGAACGTTCCTAGAGGAGATTAATGAGCATTATGGTTACAGAAATTCTCCCAGCAATAATGGGTATTACGCTTTAAAAAAAATCCCAGCAATAGTGGGCACGTTCTCCACCTCACTATCTTTCCACCTATTTCCATCACTTAAATAGGTCACTTCATCTATTTCTACAGGATAGAACTACAACACAAGTGAAACAACAAATTTATTGAAGTCCATCTAATTATCATAAACAACTTCATCTTTTCTACTTGAACTTGCAACAGAGACTTGAGTTCTTCGACTAGAACTCACCAAGCTCTAATTTCATCCTTCTCTACTTCCCTCCCTAAGATCAATCCTTTCTCCTCCTTTGTGACCGGGGCAAGGCTTGAACGACCATTTACTTGGTTTAGGATAATCTTGTATGATTTTGATCTCTTTTATTCTTTACGATTCACCCTTTCACCCTTTTATCTGTTTTTCTACTAAAACACCAAGGTGTAATAAGTTCTCGGGAGTACCCTCAAAAAGGAACCTTTCCATTTCATTTTTAAGAAGTTGTGGAAATCGCGTTTATCTCTATAAGAAGGGTGCCTTCCGAGGTGTGAAGTGGGAGAGAAGGGATGTCGTAATTGGGGTTTTGAATAAAACGACCTTTTCTTTGTTTTTCCATATTGAATAAGTTATAAGAATGAGAGGTGTTGAGCCTTTTATCATCCTGGCGTCATTAAAATTAACATTTAAAAGAAATTCAAATATCATAATGGTTTAATGTTTGTGCATGTAGAAGATTTGTCTTCTTTTTGTTCGGTTTACACCGAGCTTCTTGTTGAGCAACTATAGGATAAGTATAGAATGAGAAAGAAGAAAAAGAAAACAACTAGTGAGTAGAAGTTTTAATAACAATAGTTAGATAGGGATAAACATTATTAACCCCTATGATGAACAAATTCAAGATTCAACTTGACCATAAATGTATGATGCTTATTGATTTTTCAGTGGAGGATAACCAGGCTTCTAGCTCAAGACCTCGCAAAAGTACACGACTTATCAACCATGCATTGAGGAAAAGATCCCCTGAAAGTCTGAAGCTTATTGATGTTACAGTGGAATAAACAATATGTTTTATGGGTTTTGAAACCAAACGACACCCACATCGCGTGTGCATCTTTGCTAGTATATATAGGAGGAAGTGTTGTTCTTGTGTTAATTTTAAATAATACAAGTATATTTGTTGGGTCCGATAGTCGTGAAGCTGAACTAACAATATCTCTAGCTGGTGACATTGTCACATAGAGTATCGTTAGAGAAGAAATGTTAATGCACACTATCCGGGTTTAAAACATAAGTTTTGTTGGCTAATAATATTTCTGTAACAGAGAAACACAAATAACAGAGAACTTGAAGATGATTAAGGGAGGGTTAGAATTAAACAGCACACACACTCAAGCACAGATAAGTGAAGTCGCATGTTCCACAGACTGCCCTTAACTCAATATTTGCCAGGTACACCTTCAGGAAGATGCTGCTATACCTTTTAAGTGACAAATTTGAATTCAGGATAAAATCACTTGATACCAACCCAGCTAGCAAAGCTCGTTGGCCCGTTGTGAACTTAACAGAAGATGAATAATAAGAATGTAAAGCTAGTGCGCAAAACAAAGCAAGAAGATGGTGAAAAGTCGTCAGGACAGTGGCTGCGATTGGGGTAAACGAAACACTTAGAAATCTTTTTCTTTTATAGGAGAAAAAAAAGCTTTTGATTTTCAAAACGGTGAAAAGATAATTAATTTGAAAAAATTTAATCCCCATTAATTTAAAACGGTAAAAATAATATTTATGATTTTATTTTTCCATTTAATACAAAACGTAAAATATTTATTTGAAATAAAGAAACGTTTTCTCATTGATGGGTACACGTGTGCACTAGTAGTCACACGCCAATGGTCACACCAAGGCTCATACCAAGGCTCACACCAAGGCTCGCACCAAGGCTCGCACCAAGGGTCGCACCAAGGCTCGCGCCAAAACACACGCAAAAGCACACGCAAGCACCGCAAGCCCGTGGCCTGCGGTGCTTCGGTGCGAAGCACCGCACATGTATGCATTTGCCCACTAGTCCATTTCCCAAGTCCATATCCAATCCAATAGTTCTTTTCCTTATATACAACATTTGTGGTAATATGCATGAACTTCCTCCTTGGTTTGCCCAATGTGGGATACCCAAAGGTTTCTCATTCACTGAAAATGGATGGCTATAATTCCACCCAAGTTTGGACTAGTGATCCTAGCACCCATCAAGTTAATTATAGTAACAAAATTATTTTAAGTAATAAAATCTTAATTTTAGCATTAAACCATTTTTATTTCCAACAATCCCCGACATGAATGACGAAACCGAAAAATCGAAAAATCGAAAAATCGAAAAAAAAAAAACGAGAAATACCTCTTAAGCAATAGGTGACCATTTGGAATTGAACCTTTGCTTAGTGAGAAGCACCGGAACCACTTGATGGTCAGTGAACTTGATGTCTTGAACTGCCATCGTTTAGTGTAATTCTTCAATAACTCTTTACGCGAGATATCTCTTAAAGTGCTGTTAAGTTCACGTCGTTGTGTCCGTTTTGGTCCTGGACGTATCCCGTTTCTCAGAATGCTCTAGAGAATCAGCTCAGTTCTCATAGGAAGCGACCCACTTCCTCATTCAGATAGGTGAGTTCTATCAAGAGTGTTAACTGCTACACCCCATTTCAATCTTAAACTGAAACTATAGAACTCATTAAGACTTTACTCTAAGTCATCCTCACTTGCATTCGCACTATCACGTCTACACCATAGGGAAGGGACAGAGAAAATAATTCTCCGATAGTGTTTAATTTTTTACCCGCCACAAATTAGTTGTCTCATTCAAAACCTTGATCTTTGGATCTCCAGTCAGCAAGGTTGAGTATCCTTCATGGCAAGTTTTAATTGATGAGCTTAAGTCCCATCCCCCTCGATGCATTACTAACTATCTCCTTGGACAAGCCTTTCGTCAAAGGGTCCGCGATATTCTCCTTAGACCTTACAAAGTCAACAGAAATAACGCCAGTTGAGATTAGTTGTTTTAGAGAATTGTGTCTTCTCCTTATATGAATAGATTTTCCATTATAGTTGTTGTTTTTAGCATTAGCTATTGTAGCTTGATTATCACAATGTATAGATACAGCTGGCACAGGCCTATGTTAGAGAGGAATGTCTTCTAAAAAGCATCTTAGCCAAGCGGCTTCCTCTCCTGCTTTATCTAACGCTATAAACTCGGATTCCATAATGGATCGAGCGATACAGGTCTGTTTGGAACTCTTCCAAGACATTGCTCCACAGCCTAGAGTGAAAACGTATCCACTCGTAGACTTAGACTCCTATGAGTATGCTATCCAGTTTGCATCACAGTATCCTTCCAGAACAGTAGGGTATCTCTCATAACTCAACCGAAAGTTTAAAGTGTATTTAAGATACCTCAGCACTCTGAAAAGTGCATCCCAATGCTCTTGTCCTGGATTACAGGTATACCTACTTAGTCTACTCACTGCATAGGCAATGTCTGGTCTCGTGCAGTTCATTAAGTACATCAGACTTCCTATGACACGTGAATATTCAAGTTGCGAGACTCCATTCAAGAAGGGTCAAAAGGAGTACTTGCTGGTTTGCTATCAAACTGGTTAAATTTCTTCAGAATTGACTCAACATAATGAGATTGACTGAGACTGAATCCATTAGACTCCTTTCTAATTTTCATCCCTAGGATTACATCAGCAGGACCTAAGTCTTTCATGTCAAAGTTCTCATTCAACATGTTCTTAGTGGAATTAATGATTTCTAAGGTTGTACCTAGTATAAGCATATCATCAACATACAGGCATACCATCACACAAGCATCGTTGACAGATTTAGTGTAAACACATTTGTCAGCTTCATTTATTTTAAAACCACTAGAGAACATTACATGATCAAATTTTTCATGCCATTGTTTAGGTGCTTGTTTCAAGCCATATAAAGACTTTTTAAGTCTACACACCTTCTTTACATAACCCTTCACCACAAAGCCCTCGGGTTGATCCATATAAATTTCTTCATCTAATTCACCATTTAGAAACGCAGTTTTTACATCCATTTGATGTATCTCTAGATTATGGATTGCAGCAATTGCAATTAGCAACCTAATTGAAGTAATTCTAGTGACAGGTGAATAAGTGTCAAAGAAATCTACACCTTCTATTTGTTTATAGCCTTTAGCTACAAGTCTAGCTTTATATTTTTTCACGGTTCCATCAACCTTACCTTTTCTCTTAAAGATCCATTTACAACCTATGGTTTTGCACCCTGGAGGTAAATCTACTATTTCCCAGGTTTTATTCTGAACAATAGAATCCATCTCACTAATAGTGGATTCTTTCCACCATGGAGCTTCAGACGAAGTCATGACCTCTTTATAGGTTTGTGGATCAGTTTCAACTAAACAGGTAATAAAGTCTGGCCCAAAAGATTTTTCTAATCTAGGTCTTTTGCTTCTTCTTGGCTCATAAGCAGGTTCATCTTCTTCTACCGGTAATGAATGGCTAGAAGAAGGGACATCTAGAGGATCTACACGTATCACGCGAGATTCAGTTTTCATTGGAAAAACATTTTCAAAAAATTGAAGCATCTCTAGATTCCAAAATGGTGTTCACACCAATTTCCGAGTTATCGGAACTCACAACCATAAATCTATAAGCAGTGGTGTGCTCGGGATATCCTAGAAAGACACAATCAACGGTTTTAGGTCCTATTTTAGTCCTCTTAGGTGGCGGAATAGAGACCTTGGCTAAACACCCCCACACTTTGAGGTATCAATAAGAGGGTTGTTTGCCTTTCCATAATTCATACGGTGATTTTTCTGTTCCTTAAATGAGCACTATGTTCAGGATATAGCAAGCTGAGAGGACGGCCTCCCCCCATAAGTTCGCCGGTAGTCCTGAACTGATTAACATGGCATTCATCATCTCCTTAAGGGTTCGGTTTTTCCGTTCAGCCACACCATTAGATTGTGGTGAATAAGGAGGATTTACCTCATGAATAATGCCATGTTGCGCACAAAAGTCTCCTATAGGAGTTACGTATTCACCCCCACGATCAGACCTAACAGTTTTAATGGTGGTACTCATCTGTTTTCTACTTCTAATTTATATAATTTAAATGCTTCAAGAGCATCATCTTTTCCTTTAAGCAAGTAGATATGACAGTATCTAGTACAGTCATCTATGACGGTAACAAACCATTTTTTTCCACCTCTGGTTTGGATTGATTTCATATCAACTAAGTCAGTGTGAATTAACTCTAAGGGATTAGAAACTCCGTGGACATTTTTCTGAAAAGGCTTCTTCGCATATTTTGATTCTACACAAACTTCACATTTATGTTCATATTCCAAATTTAATTTTGGAATGCAGCCAGATTTTTCCAATTTGTTCATTGAATTATAATTTACATGACCAAGTCTACCATGCCAGATATTCAATGAGACAACAACATAAGAAGAATCAACTTTATTAATTTCAGTAGAGATTACAGATAATTTGTAAAGGCCCTCAGCCTTATATCCCTTTCCCACAAAGTCCCTACCCTTAGTGATAATCATTTTTCCAGACTCAAAAACAATTTTAAAACCCTTGTCATCTAGCACACCACTTGAAACGAGATTCTTGCAGATGTCTGGTACATGTAACACTTCATTCAATGTGAGGATTTTCCCAGAAGAAAGCTTCAGCGAAACCTTTCCTTTTCCTGCAACTTGTGCTGCAGAAGAATTACCCATATAGAGTTTTTCTCCCTCTCCTACTCCGCAGACATGTTTGGTAGCTCCAGAGTCTACCCACCATTCCCTCACATTGGTAACTAAATTCACCTCAGACACCGTGCCAGAAAATTCATTTTTACTACTTTCAGCTAGGTTTACATTTTGTTTCTTAAAATTCGCATATTTGCGTTTTCTACAATGCATTGCCATATGGCCAGACACACCACAGACATAACAAGCTCCCTTAATCTTACCAATAGCAGACTTTGGTTTTTGAAATTTACCTTTTCCTTGAGGGCCAGGCTTGCGCTTGTTGTGGTCCAGACTGACTGAAGCAAACTTGTGTTCGATCACATGAGCTTTGTTTGACATGTCTCTTGCAGAAGAGACATTCTTGTCCTTTGAGCACATCAACTCTTCAAATTGTATTTTCTTGCCCAGTTCTATCATAGTAGTCTCACCAGTTTCATGCCTTAGTCTTCTCTTGTATTCGGTCCATGAACTTGGTAATTTTTCAATCACAGCAGAGACTTCAAAGTTTTCAGAAATAGTCATACCTTCAACAATGATTTCATTAATAATTTTCTGCAACTCCAGAAACTGGTCAACCATAGATTGTTCATTCAGCATCTTGTATTGTAAAAAACGTGCAACCAGAAACTTTTTACTTCCTGCAGTTTCTGCTTCATATTTTTCTTGCAGTGCAGACCATAAATTGTGAGCAGAAAAATCATCCTTAGCATTGTAAAAATCATACAGAGAGTCTTCAAGGCAATTTAAAATATGATTTTTTGCTAAATAATTATTTCTCGTCCAAGTATCTTTTTCCTTGGATGATTCAGGAGTATCCAGAGCTTTGTCATACGGTTTCAACACTACTTCATCAAGCATGTGGAAACTCAGGAAAAAGAGCATCTTCGATTGCAATCTCTTAAAATCCTTACCAGAAAACTTCTGAGGTCTCTCAACATCAGTCTTTGCCATTGTTACAGAAGATTCGTTGATTGCACAGAAATTGAGTTAAGATTGTTGGATAATAATCTTCCTGTAACAGAGAAACACAAACAACAGAGAACTTGAAGATGATTAAGGGAAGGTTAGAATTAAACAGCACACACAATCAAGCACAGATAGGTGAAGTCACCTGTTCAACAGACTTCCATTAACTCAATATTTGCCAGGTACACCTTCAGGAAGATGCTGCTATACCTTTTAAGTGACAAATTTGAATTCAGGATAAAATCACCTGATACCAACCCAGCTAGCAAAACTCGTTGGCCCGTTGTGAACTTAACAGAAGATGAATAATAAGAATGTAAAGCTAGTGCGCAAAACAAAGCAAGAAGATGGTGAAAAGTCGTCAGGACAGTGGCTGCGACTGGGGTAAACGAAACACTTAGAAATCTTTTTCTTTTATAGGAGAAAAAAAAAGCTTTTGATTTTCAAAACGGTGAAAAGATAATTACTTTGAAAATATTTAATCCTCATTAATTTAAAACGGTAAAAATAATATTAATGATTTTATTTTTTCATTTAATACAAAACGTAAAATATTTATTTGAAATAAAGAAACGTTTTCTCATTGATGAGCACACGCCAATGGTCACACCAAGGGTACCAAGGGTCGCGCCAAGGCTCACGCCAAAACACACGCAAAAGCACACGCAAGCACCGCAAGCCCGCGGCCTGCGGTGCTTCGCACCGCACACGTATGCATTTGCCCACTAGTCCATTTCCCAAGTCCATATCCAATCCACTAGTTCTTTTCCTTATATAGAACGTTTGTGGTAATATGCATGAACTTCCTCCTTGGTTTGCCCAATGTGGGACAACCAAAGGTTTCTCATTCACTAAGAAGTGAAAATGGATGGCTATAATTCCACCCAAGTTTGGACTAGTGATCCTAGCACCCATCAAGTTAATTATAATAACAAAATTATTTTAAGTAATAAAATCTTAATTTTAACATTAAACCATTTTTATTTCCAACAAGTTTTTCTTTTTTTCTGTGTTAGTATATTTTACTTACTAATATTTGTTAATTATCACATTAGCTTGCAACACCTTTGGTAAACTTAGTTCAACAACCAAATATAGTAACGGATATTTTCCGAACTATCTCCTTAGAAAAATATGAATTGTTATGGAACGTTATTTTTCTACTAATGTACACACAACAAAATGGAATTGGTGCTAAGAATTTTATGTTAACAGTTGCCATTTCTCTGACTTTATAAACCTTTTATTTTGTCTACAAATTTATTTATATTTTCGTCTTTATATATATTGAATAATTAATCTTAGTTTGAGCTTTAAAATAATGGTACCCTTTAATATTTGTTATGCACGTTGTATTAAAGAATAAACTCCATATTAAAGTAAGTAATATTTTTTTCTGGTCTTATCTTAAGGAACTTATCTCTATATAAAAATAATTGACATTATAATAACTTATATAAGTTTTTTTATAGTACATCAAAGTCTAAGATGTATAAAAATCTTTATCCAAAATTGTATTTAAATATATAGAACTAATAAAAATTTAATAAATATTAGTATTTTCTACACACATCTTTATATTTTTTAAACACATGTTCAAAATATATTTTTAAAACATATGTATATATATAAAAGTTTATTGATATTATAATATCAGCGATATAAGTTTTGTTATACATCAAAGTTTAATATGATAAATTCAGAGTCAAAGATTTTCCGTTCAGATCTAAGATACCAAGATAACAAGATATAATAGATTCGAAACTCCTTGATCGTAATCAACCAAGATGTTGATTATTGAAATAATCAAGAAAAATATACAAATATGTCCCCAGATTAATACCCGAAACACAAATATACCCCTGTTTTTTTTTCAACATTACTAAATTGTCATAAAACTAGCTTTTCCATCCATATTCTGTTAACTGGTCAATGAAATATCCAAAAGTCAAACAGCTAGCTATTTAATATAGAATATTCATTCAAGAAGACATTAATACCCATGCAAGCTTTATTTAATGGATGGTTTTTAGGGATCCAGTTTTTCTAAGTTTTAATTTTTAGAGTTTCAATTGGAGTTCCATTAATGGTTGGAATGAAGGTTCAATCATGGCAAGGATCAGGTGATACAATTTTATAGTTAGAGTTTTGAATAATTAAATTTGATAGACTAAATATTTGGAGTTTTAAAATTTGCAAACTTTTTAAATTTTGAATGTTAAATTAGGGTCTTTCTAGATGATTATCGGTGAATCATAAGACATTAAACATGGAAGAACTAATTTATGGTTTGGAGGGTGAAAACATCTTTTCAAATTTGATAAGGTTGACACGTGGACAAAAACAACCGCCAGGTGTTATTTTAAAAAAAACAAGATGAAAATATTAAAACCGAGGATATCTTAATAATTTCAAAAAAACGGGGACATATATGTGATGTCCTTTATAATATGGGGGTACATCAGTAAAACACCTAATAATCAATAATTTTGATTTTACAAGTTAAGTTTACAAGCAAACAACTTGTCGATCCTCACAAGCTTTACTTTTATCAAAGATAAACAACTTGTATGTTCCAGACAATCAAGTCAAGCACATAATCACGTCAAGTTTGTAAGAATACAAGCTCCATGTTTGTAGTGTTATGAGCAAGGCTTGTTTGGAAAACAAGAAATCCTACTTTTGAAATTCTTAAAAGATATTTAAGTAATAACAATTACAAAATTGAGATATTCTTTATATATTTTGAAATTATTAACACACAATGTTGTTATAGAATCTTAGAATATATTTTCAACTAATATATGAGAAATCCTACTAGTGTGATAACTAATATTAGCTAGTGCAAATCCATGTATTTGGCTAAATTAGAAAACTAGTTATGTGTAAACTATGGGAACATAAAACGTTTTGGTGTAGTGAACACATGGATTCGAAAATGTTTCTCATAATATTAATTAGGATCTTAGCCTGAGTATCAAAGGAAAAAATATGAACAATAATATATTTTGAGTTAAATTCGTGTTCAATATTTCCTAACATAAGATTTTCCATTAAGACTTGCTCGTCTTTCGAAATTTTAAGGATGTAAAGATAAGATAGAGATATTGAAATTCATAAATCTAGGATTGGTCTTGGATTGGGATCGCTCCTGAATCCTATTTGACATAGAAGCTGAATTCTAGTCAAAACAAACTTAAACTATGCTAAAAAATAAAGTTTCTCTAACACGAGTTTAAAGTTCGAATTCACCACTAGATACACATATCTAGTTTTCCAAAAGTTGAGCACTAATCCATGATGATAATCATATTATATTATGTCGAAACAACGAAAGTATAGTAAACTATACTACGTAACTCGATACAATAAGTTGTAGAAACAACCAATGTATATATTTCCTTTGACACTTGGATCATATGATTGATCAAGTCATCTAAAAAACTAAATGCATGTAAACAAACTTTGCATGTTAAGTTTTCGATGAATACGACTGTAAGAACTTGATAGAGATGGAACAAGTCAAAAGTAAATTGGTACTAACCTCAATCTGAAGGGTTATGTACATTGTTTTGTCTTCAATATGCCTCAACATTTCTATATCCTAAGTTTAACCTAACGAAGTTGAATTTAGCAACCAATTTAAGCGACTGAGTTTGGGAACTAAACTTGACAACCAAACCTGACATACAACCGCTTGGTGGGTTTAACGGAGCACTGCTCTAACTATGCCCCCCTTTGTCAATTTTAGTGACAAAACTCTTTACATATGAAGAATATAATACATGACTTAACAGAAATTATAAGAACATAATTAACTCATAATTCTTCTTCATACGCTTGATCCAAGATTCAACAACTTGTTCACCTGCATGTATCCAAAATATATGTTGT
>JAJJMC010014721.1:955824-968197 GCA_023531435.1 Papaver californicum | reverse complement strand
CCCCTTTAGTCAGTGATTTATCTCTGTTTTGTTAGATATGACTAAAAAACACATATAGTTCTTTCACCCTTTGATAATGATACTAGCGACTTAAATGTGATTGTTGACAAGCTACAATCAAGTGATCGAAACCACTCCAAATATTTCTCCCTCTTTCTGTCGCAAATATACTAGGGTATATTTTTGAAAGAATCATCAAGTTGGAAGAACTCGATACAACCTATAAGAGACAAAAACAAACCAAATATATAACATATCATCAATTCGATGAGTTAAGATCAAGATTAACTTAATTCTCATCACGAAAGCGATTAACCAGAATAATCTTTCCCTAGATTCGATAAGACTAACTAAGGTCATAATTAACTTAGTTACCTATCATGAAAGGAATTAACCCGTGTAACTCTTTCATAGATTCGATAAGCCTACTGCGATCGAAATCAAGATATGTATATAAAAGCTATCATCAATGGTCACAAACCATAACTAAGTAAGCCAATCAATGAGCTCAAAACTTTGAAAACAATCAACTTAATGAAGAGACGAATCCAACGCTAAAAGAATGAGGTCATTTCGAACTCGGACGAAGGAGTTATGAGAAAAACAGTTTCACTCTCCCTTCGTGTGGATTCAGGACCGGTTCCGGGACCAATCGCAAATCTAGGACCGGTCATAGGACCGATCCCAAGATCGGATTAATCACATAAACTATTTTGTACAGTCTGAATCGAGTGATTCTTAGCTCCAAACCTCTGATCAAGAGTTACACATATATGACCTGTAGACATTAACATCATAAACAAACATTATCCTATTCTTTCAATTGCTCAATAAATAGAGAAGAGATGAGTAAGAATGTTGAAGAGTCATAAAATGATCGAGAGATTATGACCTCTGTTTTATGTGTTTTCTCACCTGTTCCTATGATTGAGCATAAAAAGTTGAGTTATGTTGAGATGAACCTTGTCTTGTACGTCACAGGTGATTAAGATAGAACCATCATCATTCTTGACTTCTTGTTTGGTTTGATTATACTTTTTTTACTCTTGTTTTTCTTCCTTGACTTGTGATGAAGAGAGTCATTATCAATATCAATACATGCTTTGGTATAAGATATTTTAGAAGATATGAGATCTTCCTTGATTCTATCAATGAGATTCTTATAGTCAATGTTAACGATATTTATCTGACAGATTTCTGATCTCTCCTTGGTGCCACCCCGCAGCCGCAACCACATAGTAGATGCAAACAGTCAGATGTAAACAGGGTGTAAACATAAGATTAATTTTCTTGGAGTTTGTGGTTATTCTCCCCATGTCTCCCTCTCTACTCCCTAGCTCGCGACTCCATCATCCGAAAGAATGAGTTATGAATGGAATTTTTCATCGATTCAAATGAAATGTTGATTTCAAATAGGGTATCTTTTGATGGATTGTTTCGTTAATTCTCATTGAAACCATCTTAGGATCCTTCTTCATACGCAGACAACTTGTAATTGTAGCTAATAAGATGTCTATTTTTTTGTCCCACCAAAGACTTGTTCAACCATGTGAGTATTACCTAGTGATTAAGTCTTTGTTGAATTATCAACTTCAATCTTGTGCCTATGAAATTAACACAACCACACAAAATGATTGATGACTTATTACAACTAAGCAAGTCGAGGAAAAACTACATTCCAGTTGATCTAATTTTGAAATTTCTTCAACTTAACTTTATTTGTGCATAGATGGATATGGATACTAAAATGAGTTATTTTTTTGTTCTTGTCCTGTGCAATAAACTTCATATATAAATGTGGAATTTGATTTGAATACAGAGTACAAATGGATGCTTCTAGCTGCAGCCCCCGTAGAAGCCCAAGGCTCATCGAGCAGGCTAACCGCCAATTTTTCTCCTTGATCACCCATAGATTTTCTTTGCTATTTACAATTTAGTTACAATGTGGTTTTGTCAATTTAGTGAATCTAATTTTAGCTGATGTTGTGGTGGCGAATTGTTTTATTGGGTTAAGTTGATAATAAGATGTGGGTTTAGCTTGTTTTTTAAATTTTGTTGATTTATGATACTTACAGATGAAATACTGATTGATCGTAATCGTCAAAATAAGGATTCAAAGAATCTGAGAAATCTAGAGAGTTTACCTCCGGACTTTAAGGTTGCTCATTCTTTCCTCCATGGTTTCAAGGTGAATATATAAACCTTTAATTGAAGTATAACTTTTGATCGTTACGTAGACTGTTTGTTTTATGGTAGGTCAAGGGTGAATATAATCAAAAATACACTTACAATTTTTTGGGGTTTAAGAGGGCAGTTGGTAAGATGTTGTGTGGGATTAGGCTTCAAAATGTGGCTATTAGGTTACTGTGAGCGATTGTGCAAGATATAAGTTCCGTTAGTAATCGAGTTTTCCATCGCAGTAATTCTGTAAGTAATATTTCCTTTAGTAGGCCTATGTGGAACCATTATATGTAGATCCTTTTATAAGTACTAGGACTGCAGTGGGATTGATAAGAGTAAATTTTTTTGAGTTTTGGTATCCTTTTTAGTACATTTCCTTAAGTATTTTATTGATGATAGCATGCCTCTCACCAAATGTTAAGAACATGCATATGTTAGTTGCTATATATGATGATCATGTTGGACGGTATGCATGATGATCTATGATGTTGGGTAGACACTGATCCTGGATCAGTATTTGTTTTTGTTTGCTTCTGTGACATTGTCATTTGTCAAAGTGTTTTATCATTTTTTGAGGTTTGATGATTATTTTTCACTTAGAAATAGAGTAGTTTAAACTTTCAATTCAAGATGTAATGTTCATAGATTACAAAAATTAATGGATTTTGCTTTGTTTTGATGATTTTGTTTATTCTATTGAATGTAATTTAGCATTTGGCTTTGATTTCTATGAATTTAAGCACTACTTAAGAATGGCGTCTACATTGGTAGATCATGTGAGTCTGTCTCACCTTTTGGGTGGAGAAAATGGTCAGAGGATCGCAAGGGGAAACACTTTAAGCTAACCGCCACAAAGTATTAAGGTCTAATTGTTTGTAAGAGGAGATAATTGGTACCCAAGGTTGTCTATCACCCAAACTTTTGTTTATTTCAACCTATACATCTTCTATAATCAAAGAGTTCGATTTTTTTGAAACAGAACGGCATATGCATCGTGCTTGCATCTTTGCTAATATATATAAAGACAATGTCAATGGTAAAAAATTGAAACATGCTTATAGGATGTGCCCATTAGGATAGAATTTTCCTTACGAGAAACTCTTTCGACTAAAAAAACAAAAACAGAGTTCTAATTATTTATTTATGCAATTTTTTATATAAAAATAAAAATATAAGCCTATAATTCGATCAAAATTATATTTTGTTCATTCAAATTTTTTCACATGTATATTTTACAAACATGATAATTTTATTTTACAATCTAGAAACGCAATTCTGATCTGTTTGTATGACTTAATTAATATAGTGGACGATCGAGAAACGCAATTCGGATCCGTTCGTATGACTTAATTAATATAGTGGACTTAACATTAATTACAGATTATTATATTAATTAGGTGTCATCAATTATATTCAAATTGATCACTGCATCACCAATGCTTATCACGTTCTAATTTTAATTAATTAAATGTTCCGTAGTATACGTTTAATTAGCCCCAACCATGATTAAGACAAATTAAGCATGATACTCACGATATTACACAATTATTTTGGGGTTAACCATAGATAACCTCTCCTACGTTTTGTTGGGCATGTACGGTTATGCAACACATCCCTTTCAGATGAGCACATCAGCTGCAAAATTAATCAACTCTTCGACGGAGGCGGAGCCAGAATTCTAACTATGGGGAAGCAAAATCTTATTAGAGGGTGCAAGTGTGCAAAAAATAGGCTTAAAAAACCTATATCTTTAGGAATTTTAGGTTTGGAAGTCGGTTGGACAGGGTGTGCAACTAAACATCCATGATTGCAGCTGGCTCCGTCCCTGATCTTTAATCGGGTTGGAGTAGATTTGATTATATATAAATCAAAAGGAGGAATGAAATCTTTTTAGTCAAGCAGGTAATAACATGTGCAGGCAGTGCTTGTGCCGATGTTATTGATAAATGGGAAGTTGCTCTTCCACAAGCAAGCTACTTGGTGGACAGCACCACCCACATGTATTCATGCCGTTAATGATAGGCGATAGCGGTGTACTGCCTAGCTAACTCATATGTATATATGTATACATATGAGTTATCTTCTGTTCTTCTTCTTTCGGAGGTAAGGTTCTTATCCCCCTCCATTTTTTATTGACATGTACTCTACGTATTCTTTTTTTTATGCTACACATCCCTCTCAGATGAGCACAGCTGCCAATTAATCAACTATTCGATCGTGTTGGCTGGCGTGGATTGATTAATTATAAACCAAACTCAACAATCAAATCTTCAATGAGAAGATCTTCTTGTTGGCTATAGCTTAATTAGCTGCATTGGACTCACGATATTATCACATGATTCACATCAACCGCAGCTGGCAAGGAATCCTTGACAACATGGGCAAATATTTTCCATGTTCCTGTTTCTTCAATCATGCATTCAACTCAATAGTAGTACTTAAAAAAATAACTTATAAAAAACTTAACCCCCTGATTATTTACATGGCGGATAATCTTAGTTTCTACTATAAATACAAATTCAATATCATTCTACTTATCTAATCATATTCGAATAAAAAGTTCGTTTTTGAGTAGATAGGATTACAATCCAATTGGATTCATGTCGAGAGCTACAATCTACGTTTTTGTTTGTTTCTTCATACTACACGCCATAGAATGTCGCGGCCGATCATTACTACAATACGATGATTTAGTTTCAGATGGGACGAATCTCTATCATGATACCATGTACATTAAACAGTTGACGCAAGTGGAAACGACGTTAATGACGCCGACTAATGCTACCGAGGAATTTTGTGAACATATGTATGGGTTTCTACCATGTTCAAGCAATCTTTTGGGACATCTATTTCAGATTGTTGTTTATGAGTACTTGTTATTTCTTGGTGAAAGATATGTCACAGAAGGTAGTGAACTTGTTTTCCAAATTCTACCTGGTATTTTTGGTGATTCTGTCTTCGAAATCCTCGGGGCATTCCCTGAAGCCATGATGATCGTAGGTACGCATATATTTCCATTTCGTTTTCGTGCATATGAAGTATTCATTTTGGGTTGTTTCTAATGAATTGTGTTGGATTTTTCAGTAGCAGGACTTTCCAAAAGTAAGGAGATTGCTGAAGAAAAAGTTCTCACCGGAGTGGGCTTGCTTGCTGGATCTACAGTCTTTCTTCTAACATTAGTATGGGGAACTTGTGTTATCGTTGGAAAGAACGAAATTATTTCCGATAATTCACTTTCAAATTTGAACCGGAAAAATAAGCGACTAGCGGCTAGACGACCATTGTTTTCCAAAATTCGATCTTATATAAATGGTTATGGTATTACGACTGATCGAGAAACAAGTTATACTTCAAGGATTATGATTCTATCAATATTTCCGTTTATTCTCATTCAGATACCAGAACTAGTCATTAAGTTATCGTATGTTCGGAATATCATTACCGTGTTTACGCTAGGCGTGTCGATTGCAATATTCTTTCTTTACTTCCTCTATCAGGCCTTTCAGCCGTGGATTCAAGATAGACGATTAGAATACGTGAAGCTCGAGTATATAATGTCAAATTTTCTGAAACATGTCGAAAAACAAGCTGCCGGAAAACTCCTGGCAGAAGATGGAAGTCCAAATTTACCAATCATAGAAGGGCTATTTGACAAAGTTGATGCAGACGGCAGTAACAATATATCTCCTGATGAATTCAGGGAATTGATTAGAGAAATCAAATCCGATGCAATAAATATGGACGAAAGAGATATCATTGATGAAGTAACTAGAGAGTTTGACGAAGATGCCGATCAATTAATTTCCAAAGCTGAGTTTGTTAAGGGTTTCGCGAAATGGGTTGTTAAGACTAAGGACTTATACCAGGTAAAATCCAAATACAATATACTAATTAAGTAGTCCAGCTAATACAAAAATACCACCTCCATCCCAGGAAAAAATGATACTTTTATTTTTTCCTTTTTATCTAAAAATAAACTAACTTAAAAAAATAAAAGTGTCATTTTTTTTGGGATGGATGGAGATGGAGTATTAAGCAAGCCGGCCCGGGAATGGCGGTATAGATTTTGTTACTCATATACGAATTTGAGTTGATTTTTGTTTTGCAGGAAAAAAGGCAGGAGGAATATGCAGAGTGCAAACTATTAATGCAAGGAATTTTAAGACACTTTGAAAATGAAGAAAATTTTGAAGGAGGTACCCCAAATGTATCATTTTTCACAAGGTTAGTACTGCTCGATACGTTGCAAACGTTTCGATATGCATATATTCTCGACCCTCAATAATCTTTCTTAGTAATTAATCCTATTATTATTACTTGGAGTGTAGAATGTTCGACAGATTTGATATAGATGGGGATAATCTTATTTCGCATCAAGAACTACGAACATCGATAGAAGGTATCGATTTTGGAAACATAAAGTTGAATATGGATGATGCCGTCGAAGAATTAATGAATGAGTTAGATACCAATGATGATCATATGATTGATAGAGAAGAATTCATTAGTGGTTTCACCAAGTTTGTGGAAAAAAATCATTCAAAAACCGAAGTACTTCCTGATGGTTCACCAGTAAGTAAATTATACCTGACTCATTGGACACATATCTGAGTAGATTCAGAAGTTTTTAATAACCTTTTTACTCATTGATTTTTGAGTTAAATTCAACTCAGTTGAGTCACAAAAAAAAGAAAAAAATCGGTTAATGTTAATTTGATGAATAATGCAGGTAAAAGCACCAAAGGAAAAGGTTAAAGAAGAAGGAGCTATCGAAAATAAGACAAAGGCAGCTTGCAAAGCTGGACTACTACTAGTTCTAGGAATTTCACTTCTATCTTTACTTGCGGAACCTCTTGTAGAAGTTGTTCGAGATTTCTCCAATTCCGCAAATATACCTTCTTTCTTTGTCTCGTTTGTCTTGTTACCCGTGGCTACAAATACTAGAAGGGCAGTTACAGCCATTTCTTCTGCAAGTCGAAAGAATCCTCGAACTACTTCATTGACAATTTCTGAGGTTCGCATCTCGATCTTTCTTTCTTTTTTTTTTCTTCTTTAGATGTATCTATCCCTTGGGTTAATTTGTATGTTTTGTTGCAGATATATGGATCGGTGTTCATGAACAATGTGTTAGGGTTGATTGCACTTTTGTCTATCGTATATGCAAGAGACATGGAATGGAATTTCTCATCTGAAGTTTTGATAATTCTCGTGATTTGCTTAATAATGGGGCTTATTTCAAGTTTCCGCACCAAATTCCCAATTTGGTTATCTTTGATAGCATACCTTTTGTACCCATTGTCTCTACTCATGGTCTACATTCTAAATTCTGTCCTGCAATGGCATTGAAGAGTGCAACACTTCTTGGCTCTCAGTAAAGAGGAGAGCCAAAATATTGCGTGAAGTTTATATAATTGGTTATGAAACTAGCCAACTGTGGATGTAACATTTTAATTCCTCAACAAATAAATAAATTCCCTGTGACCTTGTCCTTTCATAGATCAAATTCCAAGTGTCCGCGTTCGCGTTCGATTAGCTTATCGTGTTTATCTTTTCAAAATTTAAATAGGCAAACCATGTATAATTAAAAAAATTATTTACAAAAATTAACTATGAGGTGATAAAGAAATCGTATAGTTTACTGGGAAGGTGATAATTAGCCGACCCAAAGGAAGACCTTCTATATAGTGGGATATATATACATCCGTCGTAAGGAATGTCCAGGGGATTTAAAAAATCTTATGATTTTATAAAATTGAGGTTAAATTTGGAGTAATCAATCAAATTGATCACAAATTTCAGTCAATTATAATCAAATAAGCAAACTCACGGTTTAAAGATTATCAAAATAGCTATTAAATCGATCGAAATCGATCTTCAGTTTTGTTTTCATTCAAAATAAAAAAAAAAATCAAGTTCTCAATTTTCATCCGAGAAACAGTGACTGAAAATAGCTTGACGCCATTGAATTCCTTTGGTGGAAAGTGTTGGATGCAATAATCAAAAATAAGGAAAAAATCAAATAAACAAAAGTTTTGTTACGTAGCTCCTTTTTAATCGAAGTGGCCGATTTTTTACGAAACGGATAAGCTTCCCACATCTCCACAACAACAACATGGAAAACTTTGGGAAAACAGAGTGAGTCACGTGTTCAACACGCTGTCCTTAAGACATTAGCGTCTGGCTACATTCAAGAGTGATGCTATATCCTAGCACTCGTAGTAGATGCTCAACTTGAGTTTGACAACTCCGAAAAAACCCTCAAGGAAAATCGCAAAAGCTTAAGAAAAACAATAGAAAAATATTTTTCTTTTGGTCTCTTTAAAATTTAGAGAGAAACCCCTTTTCCTTGAATTAATTCAATAGGTTGAGAAAAGCTTTTTTATATAATAACATAGTACAACTTAAGAAGAAGGATCTCCCCGATGTGGGACTAATAATTTTATATAGTCTCTTAAGAGCATCCACAATCATCGATCAAATTAAAGATCAAAGATTTAATTTGATCGATGATCGTTGAAAATCAACCGCAGCGGTGCGATTAAATTTGATTTATAATCGTTGAAAATCACTGTTCAGGATTAAAAGAAGTCGCTGATCGACGATCAAAAGTTATAGTCGAGCGAAACTCTACTCCCTCGCTTGTGAACAGACGACGGACCAGCATCTCGCTTAAAAACACGGGCGAAGGGTTGACATTTCGCCAGCTCAAGCGATACGCTAAACTTTCGCTCCACCAGACGAGTAACTAGAAGCTCGCCCACTCATAAGCGAAAAGCAGAGATTTCGCCTAAAATTTCAATACACAGGCGAGATTCAGTGACTTCGCTTGGACCTGGGCAGCACTCCAAGGGTCCGCTTGGAGTTGGGCGAGGTCCCAAGGCAACGTTGGAGTTGGGAGAGGGGCCAAGTCTCTGCTTGGGTTGGGCGGTAAATTGGGATATCGCTTGTGGTGGGAGAGACAGGCGAGACCCCAAGGGACCGCTTGTGTCTGGGCGAGGGGCCAAGGCTCCGCTAGGAGCTGGGCGCGATCCCAACGGTCCGCTTGTATTTGACCGTTAATTTTTGACCGTTAATTTTTGACCGTTGATATGTTACCGTTGATATGTTACCGTTTAACGGCTATATATTTACCCTATATATATGTGATACTAAACCAATGGCATTTTACTAAACTCATACATTGTGTAGAGTTGAAAATTCAAAAGTTAGTTCTTATTTCATAAGTTTTGAATTAGATTAGTAAAATGGCGCCATCAAAACCCCGAGGTCCAAATTTTTCGTCTTTCGAAGATGTTACCATGTGTACGATTCATTTGTATATTTCTCAAGATTGTAGCATTGGTACTGATCAATGTGAAGAAAAATTATGGTCACGTATACTATGTCGGATGAAAGAAGCTATACCTCTATGCCAGAACGAAGTTGGACCTCCCTTCAGAAACGATTTCAAATTATAAGTAAGGATGTCGCGCTTATGTCTGCAAAGGAGGGTGAAGTTGAAAGGGAACATCATACTGGATGGGGCCCCGAAAATAAGGTAACAACTCGTTTATTTATGCTTATTACATGAATCTATTTGATTGTATATCCTTTAACAACATTGTATTGAAACACCAGTTTGCAGAAGTACGTAGGCTTTTCAAGGAAGCAACTGGTCGAAGTTTTAAACATGAAGATTGCTACACAGTTATGTTAGATAATATTAAATATTCTAGAAGGTCAACATCTGTTTTTGATTCATCACAAGGAGAGTCTGATTACAACAACGAATCTCAGGACGTACAGGACACAGCAGACTTAAGCCTTGATGGTCCCAGCGCCTTTGAAGACCTTGGAGATATCCCCAACACAATAATCCGTCCAATGGGGAAAAAAGAGGCGAAACGACAGAAGACAAAAGGGAAAGAAAGATTTGGTGAACAACAACAAATGATGGAAAATATTTATAGAGAGCAACAAAGCTTCAACGCCAAATGTACCGAACAAAGAGATATGAAGATTGCACAAAGAGAAGCTGAGTTTGCAGCAAAATTAGCTAATGATAAAGCAAAGTTTGAAGCTAAATTAGCTGATTCAAATGCAAAGTTTACGGCAATACAAGCTAGGCAAGAAGCAGAAGAGGAATTTCGTATTATGACGATGGATATCTCCCAAATGGATGTTGTATCGAGACAGTACATCGAACTGAGGAAGGGAGAAATTTTGAGGAAAAGATTAAACCAATCATAACGTCCGGATTATTATTTACCATTGTCATATTGAGTTTTAATTTTGATCAATTTATTAAGAATTTTTAGTATATTTTTTAACCAATGGATTTTTATGTTTCTAACGAATCCTAATTTAAAATAAAAATTTAATTTAGAATTAATTTTTAAAATTACTTCTAATACTAGGTGGAGTCGAAGAACAATTAAAATATAACGCGACTAAAATAAGTAAAGATAAGATATCTTCCGCTTTAACCACGGGTCCACTAACAACACATTTACCCCCAAAGCCCATATAAAAGTTCACTCTTCCCCAACAGATGACCATATATGTTCGATCAGGTCATTTCTCAAACGAACCCCAGTTTGTTTATCGAATACTGCACGTCTGCGTTGGTCCTTCATCATTCTAGAAAGTTGAGCAGTGTTGTCCCTTGAAATAACAACCGGAGCACCGTGACTGCGTTGCTCATAGTCATGCGGCCAATCACCGGGAATACGTTCATCCTCCACTATCATATTATGTAGAATAATGACTGTTTTCATTATATACGCTAACACGTCTGGATTCCACATACGTGCGGGTTGTTTGATGATTGCAAATTGATTTTGTAGTACCCCGAAACCCCGTTCTACATCTTTTCGACAACCTTCCTGCATCGCAGAAAATTTCTGTTTCTTTTGGGAGTCTGGATGTTTAATGGTAGTTACAATAGTTGATGTGTCTGGGTATATTCCATCCCCAAGATAATACCCCATATTATATTGATTTACATTGACTGAAAAGTTTACTGCCGGTGCTTTACCGTTGATAAGCTTTTTGAAGATATAAGAACGGTTCATCACATTGATATCATTGTTTGAACCCGGCATACCAAAAAATGCGTGCCAAAACCAAAGATCATACGATACAACTGCCTCAAGGATAATACTTTCGCTACCCTTGTAGGCGGTATAAGCACCGGATTCCGCCGATGGGCATTTGTCCCATTTCCAATGCATGCAATCAACACTACCAAGCATCCCTGGAAATCCCCTTTTTTGGTTTTCATCAAGAAGGAGTTGAACATCACGCTTAGTTGGTGTCCGCAAATATTCTTCCTCGTACAATTGGACTATCACCCTGCAAAATCTACGAGTTGCTTCCAAAACTGTAGTTTCCCCAATACGTAAATACTCATCGATTGCATCGGCCGCACATCCGTAAGCTAACATACGAATAGCTGCAGTAATTTTTTGGTGCGGGGTTAATCCTGGAACACCACAAGCATCTATTTTTTGCACAAAATAACTATTTGCAGCCACAACATCACCCAAAATACGGTTGAATAATTGTCGACGCATTCTGAATCTTCTTCGGAATAAATTGGGGGGAAATGTCGGGTTGCTGCAGAAATAGTCTCTCCATAGACCTTTAGCACCTACATCACGTTTTCTTGGTATTTTTATACGTGTATGTGGAGGGTTCATAGTTGACAACATTAAACCAGCAGTAACTGCTAGGTTATTACTGTTCGCTTCAAGTGAACTTTCATCGGATGAGTAGTAACTTGTGTTATCATCATCGTTTAATGAACCAGAAGAAGAAGAAGTATAAGAAACATAGTGAGGATAACTAGAAGAGGAACCATACTTGTCTATATGATTTACATAGTTTGCCATTTTGTTATGTCCTGGATTTTTTAAGGAGCAAGAGATGATTATAAAACTCGGTTTGTATTGATTGACAACCTAGTGTGGTTATTTATAATAAAAAAGGGAGAATTTTAAACACAATTTATTTTTATGTCAAAGATATTTTATGTAACTTGACAAGGCAATGACATGAATTGACAATACACCGACCATATTTTTCATAGCAAAGAATCTTTTTTCTGATTTGTCAGAGATATTTTATAAAACTTGACAAGCCAATGACATGAATTGACAATACAACGACCACATTTCAATTAAACGACTAAAATTTCCGATTTGTCAGAGAT
>JAJJMC010014721.1:920856-955814 GCA_023531435.1 Papaver californicum | reverse complement strand
CAATTAAAAGACTAAAATTTCAGATATGTCAGAGATATTTTATATAAGTTGACAAGCCAATGACATGAATTGACAATACATCGACCTCATTTCAATTAAAGGATTATTTTTCAGATTTGTCAGACACATTTAATATAACTTGACAAGCCAATGTAATTAAAAATATTATTTTTCTGTATTTAATCCTAACACCTTCTTTGTTAACTTCATAACTTACGTACACCCATGTCAACATTTCATTCAGACGAAGACTTGGCTATAACAAAATCCTGGTATTACGAAACCTTACGTGAAGATGTTATAGTAGGAATTGTTCATCCAGAAACTGTATGGGGGAGGATCTACAGACATTTTGGTGAGGAATATGGAAATTCAAACCAAAGATCTATTGTACAGATTTATGATAGATACCAAGTTATTCGAAAGGGAATAGATGATTATGTATCTATACAACAACGCATCTTTAACGACACCCATTTAGGATTATCGATCCAACAATTTTTAAGTATCCATACCATTACAAAAGTTGTGTATTCTTTCATTAACAACAATTACAAATAACAAATTATATAACTGTTTCTTCCCTTGTGTAGGAGGAAATTGCTAAAATGCACTACTTTCAGGAAAAGGGGGAAGAATTCATATTTGTAGCAAGCTATGAGTTCATGAAATCCAAAATGTAATCGCAAGTAACTCCTAAAATTATCAATTGAAGTTAAAGTTCAACGGTTATTTATTTTTAGAGTTTCAATTTTTAAAATGCTAATGACCTCATAATATCCCCTGAATCGTCGTTAAATGAACAATAACTTAAGGTAATACAATACTTTTATTAAATCAGAAAAAAATACATGAAAGGGAAAGAAAAATAAACTCCCGATACAGAGGAATATTTTAACAAATAAACCTTTTAGTGAAACCGAAAGGATTGGCTTGTCGGACGACGTTGACGAAGTGCTGCCCTACTAGGTACAAAGATCAACACAAAAGTGTTGAATTCTTCCATTACCCTTAATATCTCAAAATGAGGTTTGTACCGGAAATCACATCGTTTCCATCTTGTCCATTCCTGTAGTGATCGAGCAACAACTTCATCATCAGTTTCATTCCTAAGACGAAATTCATTGACCCTAGCAGTTAAAGAAGAAAATTCTAATACTTCCTTAGTAATTTCCACATATCGATAAAAAAGGCCTGCTCTGTTCCGGTTGTTGGGATTACCGGTTTCATCGCAAAAGTTAGCATGTGTGTGTTCCAACCATTCCATGGTCATACAACCATTGATATCACGTTGTTGACCCCTTGCTGGATAATGTAACACTATGTTTCGACATATGGATAAATCTTCATCTAAAGTAAAATTGGTTGCATTAAGGGTAAAATTTTCGTAACCAGACATTGAAAAATAAAATGTGGGAATAATGAAATGAGTTGTGTATCTATTGAATGTTATTTATAGTAGTATAAACCCAAAAAAAATAGCCGTTATGCAAGGACAAAAAAACGGTAATAAAACGGTAACATAACGGTAACATAAGGGTAGCATAACGGTAATAAAACAGGCATTTAAATTTCGTAATGAGCTGTCAAATTATCATACTACATAAACGGAATACTAAAAAGTAACATTTAATATAACCGTAAATCAACAATAAAAATAACCGAACACGTACAATACATCGTCATTCGAAATTTTAATTTATTGTTTAACCGGAGTTTGATCTGGGTGGAATAAATGGCGGGAAAGATGGTCTGACGTTCTGCGTTGGTCGAACTGTTGATGAAGGTCCCGGAGGTGTGGTCATAGCATATGAGGCGAATCCAAGAGGTTGTTCTGCACTTTGAAACTGGGTAAGCTGTCTGGTCAGCAACGTATTTTGATCTTGTAGGAGGATCATTTGAGCGGCTGACTGATTTCGAAAATGGTGGAACTCCACTTCTTTGCGAATCATGTAGTCCATCCGATCTTTGGTTTCAGCTAATGTAAAATCCCGCAACTCTGGCGTAAAATCTGCAAACTGTTGCACCAAATCATAAGCCGCCACCTGCGATGATAATAATTTAGAATAACCACAGAAGCTTAAATGTGTAATCTGTATTCAATTTTTCAAAACTTTGTTAATAACTTACATATGGTAGTTGTTGGGGGGGGGGGAGGAATGGGCACATGATCACGAGGCCGTGGGATGTTGTGTTTGATACGGTCACCTGCATAGCCATACGTTTCAACCTCCCAATCAACTTGCGCGACATATTTGTAGAGGTTGGTAACATGTCTCCAATATTCATAATAAACATCGTACTCCACGACACGTACGTATTCACTTGCATTGACGCGAGAAATTGATGTCATGTCCTCAATCTCGTCGTCTACAAAGTTGGAGATGCAAGCAGGGGGGTTTGCAGGAATACCCCAAGTTGGGTTGTTCTGCCTCCAACAGCGATCTCCGAGATACATATTGTGCTTTATCCAATAAAATGAAAATAAATGAATACCTACCCATTCAGAACAGTACGAGTTTGAAAAAAATTGAGTATAAGAAAAGGACTAGGAAACATACAGTGCAAAGCCAGGTGAACGTTATTCGTTGTCCAGAAAGTTCTATTGCTTTGCGGGCAATATCTTCTGGTATGTAGTTAATTGCAGTAACCCATGGTTGCCACGTCACGGCGTCTACGGATAACTGGTTCAGTTTAGTCCTTGTCTTCACTATGTCAACACCCTTCTTCCGGGAGGTAACCCACCTACGACATCTAGGCCATTCATGTTCACTTTCAGCCGAAGGGATATTTGGACGACATATCCCCAGATATTCGTAGCCCCAAAACTACAATAATTTTTTTTTAAAAATGATTTAACAACATAACAATTAAATATTTCGACTATAAAATTTTGAATAAGGTTAATTAAATTACCTCCAAAATTTGGAACGGCCCGGATACTGATTTTTGTCCCCTTGAAGCCGTGGCAAGACCCGAATACAATTTTGATAATGCAGGACCACCCCAGTCGTATTGATCAACTTCATTTAGATTATCAAAGGCAGCCAACCATCCTGCATCAATGTAGGTTTTTGCATTTGGGAAAAAGAAATTCCCCAGAACATACATATAGAACGCCCTCGCTACTCTATCAGCAAGAACACTATCATCGTTCGCCGCGTGCAATGTATCTTTATCAAAATAGGTGGTCAAAAACTTGAGAGTGATGGCATCCGAAACCCACTGTTGGGGAACACCTTCTCTTTTGCATACCGCATTATCTTTCAGTTCAGGAAAGATATTGTCACGAACATACTCAAATTTGTACTTAGCTGG
Source organism: Papaver californicum (assembly GCA_023531435.1). Classification (NCBI taxonomy): domain Eukaryota; kingdom Viridiplantae; phylum Streptophyta; class Magnoliopsida; order Ranunculales; family Papaveraceae; genus Papaver; species Papaver californicum. The sequence continues at coordinate 952,496 of JAJJMC010014721.1, read as the reverse complement.
GTCATAAGGAACAGATCTCCCGACACCGATACTAAGCCCGGTCAACATAACCCAATCGAGGGGAGTGAACCCAAGCTCTCCAAAACAAAAGTGAAATGTGTTTGTTGTATCCCAAAACCGCTCGACAATATAATCAATAAGAGCGTGGGATGAATCTACTAAAGGTAGGGATAGTAATCTGCCCCAACCTCCCCTTTCTATTATATATTGGACCCTATTACACTCTTTAGTGATTTTCTTGTACATCTGTATAACTGATTAGAGAGAGCCACGATGGTCAAACCTGAAGTTGGCGTCGGAGGAATATGTAATATTTGTCGAAACGTGTTCCTCCGTATCTTCAACAACGTTATAGTGTTCCAACCCCGGGACATCTACCGACTCGGGGACCATGGATTCAGGTTCAGAATCAGTTGCGATTTTAGCTTTTTTGCTTTTCTTCTTTCTACCTACCCATCTCGAAACAACATTGCTAGACATCTGTCCAAATAAATAATAGAACATTGTCAATATTAATTATAATTCACCACAATACTTAAACAATTATAATTAATTTAACACCAACTAAATTTGAATGTAATTGTCTATTTCCATACACATTTGTACCAACAATTATACATCAGACATTCGAAAAATACATATACCATTATCAAAATACAACAATGTCACCAATTATAACCAATCTCATTCAAACTACCCAATTGCAAATACTACCATACACATTTGTTTTTAAATTAAATCAAAATTAATTCCTTTCATTTGTACACAACATACTACATTCAACCATAAATTAAACATAAACCCACCCACTAAAATTAAACATGAGATGTCTAGCAATTTATAACATTAGATGAAATAAAAATAGACTAACTAAATAATATTAATAATATTTAACTTGGTCAGAGATATTTTGCTTTCCCTTGACAAGGCATTGCGATGAAATGATAATAGAATGACTACATAATAATTCATATAAATTAAGATGAATTGATAAATAACTTGACAACGCATTGAGATGAATTGATAAATAACTTGCCAACTACATTTGGTATCCGTACAAGTTTAACCACAGAAGTAAATTAAAAGAACTAAAAAGGTTCAACACCATAAAGTTCAACACTTTGAAAGATAAAGGGACACACCATAAAGTTCAAAACCATAACTAGCAAATTTGGTTTGTTCTAGCAATCTTAATTTTCACCAGAACAAAGGGTTGTTATCTCTTGTAGCACTATTCGAACTCTTTGTTGTTCTTCTATGCTCATCACCTCCCTAGACTCAATCGAACGAGTCAGTCTCCTAACCAACAAATCGGTTCTATCCTTTATCGCTAACATTCGATTGTCAACCACTGATGGTTGAACTACCCTTTCCCCCGTTTCAACCCCCCTTGTTGGATCAACTACTCCACCATCTTCAGGTTCTATCCTGATGAGCTGACTCAACCCATGTGGATGTCCTGGCACTCTAACTATTCGATACATATCATCGAAATTCATCTTCAGAATCTACATAAAATAGCAATTCGATACATATCGACAATTTAACCACAACCAACTAAATTTAAACAACCAATTAATAAATTATATACATGCAACAACAAATAATCATCAATAATAGTATACCCAATTTATAATATTTATCATAAACCCTATGACAAAATACACAATTTCAAATATATCCATACACATTATTTTAAAATTAAATCAAAATTAATTCCTTTAATTTCTACACAACATACTACATTCAACCTAAAATTAAACATAAACCCACTAAAATTAAACAACAAGAATTTCTATTATATGTTCAATTTAACAAATATAAACAAATTTTTAAACCTAATTGATAACATGCACAAAAACCCTAATTAAAATCCAAATTTTATTATTAGAACACAAATTTATAATTCAATAATGGGTTTATAATATGGTAATTAAACAACATATACAACTAATTTAACCACAACATCATCTAAATTGCATATCAAATCAAAACAAGTAAATATGCAATTTAAAACAAGTAAATTCAATTTTAGTTTGTAGAAGATATACCTTGATTTCGCTTGGAATATGTTTGACCGAAGTAACAAAATGAGAAACGAAGCTTTGGGTTCTCGTCAAAGGATGGAAGTGTTGGAAAAATGGGGGTGTGGGAGGCGAGCGGCTAGGGTTTCGAATGGGGGAAATGGACAGGAGGTGAGTTTACGGTTATAAATGGGGGAAGGGGACAGGCGAGATCTTGGAGTCTCGCCTAAATCCAAGCGGGACTCCAGTAGCTCGCCCGGCCTTTTCCCCCACACACCTAATTCGCACGCTGAAGACGGCGCAACTCCAGCATCTCGCTTGAGTTCAAGCGTTACTACAGCATCTCGCCCAGTTTTTTTTTCGCACGCTTACTTCGCACAATTCACAGGCGCTATTCTGGTACTTCGCTTATACAAGCGGGATACTAAAATTTCGCTTGGGGAGTGGGCGGGGTGTTGAGATTTCGCCTGTATGTTTGTTTCTCAGGCGGAAAGCCACTATCCCGCTTGTACCAGGCGAAGTATTAGTATTTCGTCCGTCTTTACAAGCGATATCGTGCTCTTTCGCTTACCTACAAACGGTACTCTACGGCCTCGCTTGATCATTCACCGCTGTTTTTGACCCAGACCAAAGATCAAAAAATTTAATCTTTGATCTTTGGGTATAATCGTGTGATTGTGGATGCTCTAAAACAGCTTAATATTGGAAACTCTCCAATGTGAGACTAATAAGTTTTTCATTCACAAAAAGAACATAAGAATTTTTAATTTTCTTAAAACCTTAAAACTCATATTTTATATATTGTTTTCCAACACAAAGTGGTGATTGTTGTTGATATGAGAAGGAAAAAAGAAGAAAACGATGGTTTTTGTTGCAATAGAAATCAAAGATAAATGAAAGGAAGAGACGTTTTCAAGAACGAGGAAGAATATGATGTTGTTATCACTGATTATGTGGCTGTGATGGAATCGGGGATGGGTTTGTGTGATTTGGAGTCCAGGAAGGGTTAGAAGTGTCGAGAGTGAGTTGAATTCGACTAAGAAGAACAAGGAGTATATGTTCTAAATCATGACAGACTTAGACTGAATGTATGGCCGGAAAAATAGAGATGAAGAAGGGTGTTGCTGGAACTGATTTCTTGTGAGGAACATATGAGATTAATGGGTGCTTTTGAGTTTTGGCTGGATCAGGAAGAATGGGTGAAGCGGATTGGAAATAGTTTTCCGAAGTTAAAGAAGGACATGAAGCCTGGGTATGAATCAGTAAAAGATTTGTGTCAAGTCTTGGCAGTCAAAAGCCGTGAAGATATTGGAATGGTTTCCATGGTTCTGTGGCTGATTTCGTGGGTGGTTAAGATGGGTTAGATGAGGATTCGAAATGGTTTCAGCTGAGAAGAACAAAGAAGGTTGTAGCTCGAGCGTGCTGGTGTTATTGGGTTCGAATTTGGGTTTGATGTGGAACAAACTCTTGAGCTGAAAATCAGTAAGGGAAGTTGTTGCTGCTATTGTTGGTGTGACTGTTTGCGAAGGATTAAGACTCGATTTTGAAGTTATATTGAATTAGGAAAGTGAAGTTCTTATCGTGTTCTGGTTTCTAGCAAAGATTAGATTTGTACCCGTGTTACGCACCCGGCATATTTAACTTCTCATAGCAATTACCTTCCGATCAAGTTTAATTAGAATTTTTGATTTGGTGTGACGGGGTTTTATCCCGCCCCGTTTTTGATTTGGTATGACGGAACTTCGTCCCATCCCATCATGACGCCTGGTTGAAAATTTCATCAATCGTTAATGGCGGTTTGATTATGTAATTTTACCATAAATGTTAATATAACAGGAGAATTAGTCAGAGAACTCATCACAGAATCATGGACACGTTGAGAATGATGAATCATGACACCCGGTTTGTTCTGCAACTCTTTCTTTGTATGACCTCTATGTTTCAAATATAGGGGGACCATTACACTATTTTTTAATTTGGTTATTAGTTTTGAATTGCATTACTTAAGTATTTGATTTTATACATTGCAGTTGAATGAGAAGGTTTATTGAAACATGAATGTTTCAGTCCCGGTTTATAACGAATTCCAGATTTAATTTGGTTCCTTTTAAAAAAAAAAACGAATTCCAAATTTAAATTTGTTTTCCCTTTTTAAATTTAACGGTATTGAAATGGATCAGAACACCACCAGAAAACTACCTCTCCATCACCAGAAGATGGCTTGAAAAGTGTTCGATAAAAGTTCAGAGAGAAGAGTCAATCAAGTCTCTACAGAAGTGTGGCAGATTCTGTAGCGTGGACATTATTTCAGCAATTAAGTTTGATAAAATTGGGAATACATTACATTTTTATGTTTGGTCATGTCTTCCTTTTTGATCGGCCATGTTACCGTGGCATCAGTCTTCTAGTTAGAGCTGAAGTCCACTTTTTAACGTGAAATAACATGTCATTGATTAAAACTTAATCGATCCATATTTATTGGAAGATGAGACTGAATTAAACATTTGGTTCAAGTTCATATATCCATGAGCTAGGCCTTCAACTCTATTTGAAGCTTGCTGCCAATGAAATTTTAGGCTATTTAGAAAGGAATGAAATTTCACCCGGAACTGAAGTATCCGTTTAACTTTTGGTCACTTGAAACCCATCCTGATGAATTTGACTGATTGCTTTGCGATTTTATAATCTTTTCATTTTTTTCTTTTATTTTTTATTTTTTTTTATTTTTTGTAAACTCTTTTAAGTTCAGTTTGTTGTCTTGAGTTTCTGGCTCATTTCACTCTGATCTGGCTCTTTGTTTAGCTCATTTTTATTCAATATATTCCTTGAGACAAAACGATAGTGTTTGGGAAAAATGTATCTTCTCCTAAAATTAGGGCTGCACAAAAAACCGAAAAACCGGCAAAATCGTACCGAACCGAGCCAAAAAAAGACCGAATCGAGCCGAACTGAACATCTAATGGTGATGCACGGTTTTGGAAAAAAAACGGTTAATTTTGGTTCAGTTTTGGTTCTACCCTTAAACCGAACCGAAAAAACCAAAAAAACCAAAAAAAAATCGAATATTTATGATCGTTAGATTCTTCATAATATTAGCCGTGGATCTACCCATCATAACATTGTATTTAAAAGTGAACAATCGCGTGAAACTGAACCTAGCATACAATTGACAAGTTGTCGAGTTCTTGGCTTTCTAATATCTTGGCAGAATTTCCTGGACAAAGGCTCAGAGACAGGTGAAAACCGAGGATCACATAAATAACCATTTAAAAGGCTCAATATTCCACCACTTGTAAAGGAACCGTCTTCCATTGATTCCAACCTGTTAGAAAGAACAAATATAGCATGTTCACTCACGCAGTGCTTAAAATCCTCTGGAGAAGCTATCTTTAATGCTTTATCAATCATACAACGTGCCTCAACCTGATCTTTCTGCAACAGTTTATGAAGTGCTAAATTAAGCAAACCAAACAACTCGTCCTTTGATTTAGGATAAGAAATGCAACCATCTGGCTCTTCAGCTTGAAGACTAGAAACTTTCCAGTTATCCTCAAACCAGCGGACCGTTAGTACCTCCGCATGTTTAATTTCCCCCTTTTCCAGAGCATATTGCACATACTGGTTCCAAATCCACTGGATTCCAGGAACTTCCCTAGGCCAACTATGCAATGCATTTTCAAACCCTTCATATCCCAAATCACCAGCAAATTTGTTATTTAGATGAGCCCATGTCAGAACAAAGTCCAAGAAAGTTGGGTACAGTTCAATGTATCCCTTCACCAAGTTCTTGATTTTTATTGCATTTTATTTTTACACTCAGAAAAATTTGAAATCCTAACCGGTTAAAACCGAAACCGAACCGAAAAAACCGAAACCGAGACGGTAAAAAACCGAACTGAACCAAAAAACTTAATGGTGACACTCGGTTTTCAAAACCGAAAAACCGAGACTCTCGGTTTTGGTAATGGTTATGGAAAAAACCGAACCGAACCGAGCCATGTGCAGCCCTACCTAAAACAGTCTCAGTAATGGTGATTATGGTGACGATGATGAATTGATTGATGATCTTCTCCTCCTAGTTGATAAAGTGGGGGTACCTGTAAAACTCCTCTGACCCTCGAGTCATAAAGTTTTCATATGAGTTTAAGGTTTGAAGGCTACCTTTTAGAATTCAGGTCCTTGTATTTATATTATCGTGTTTGTTGGATAGACTTTAATTTTTGGATAAGTTTTACCTGTGAAAATTTGACCTATAAATCATCCAGAATGTTTTAGAACTTTCTCTTGCAGTGACTTGGCCAACAAACACTCCAGAAACTTTTAGAACTTTCTTTTAGAGTTATGACATTGCGTCGGTAAAACTGGACATGTGTACTTGGGCTAACGATCGAAATAGGTCAGCATACATGGGTTGGGACAAGTAGGCGGACCTCGACCACTTGATGTTGACCATTGACTACTGGCGCTTGACTCTGGCTGTTGGTGCTGACTGGATGGCAACAGGTGCTGCAAGATTGGATGAACGCAATGGGAGGAATTCCCAATGGACTTTTTCGGCGACTTTCAGGCGAAACTGGAGCGACGACAGTTTTCGACGAAACTTGGCCGACGACGGCTTCCAACGAAACTTGTCCAGTAGTAGTTTCCCGTGAAACTGGATTATCGTCTGTTTTACGACGAAAGTGGTTGGAAGGCAGTTCTGACAAAACTGGATTGACGGTCGATTTGCCAAAACTGGGCTGGCAGATTGGCCTGACAGACTGAATGGAAGGCTTATATGGCGGTCTAGATAGCATTTTAGTCCAAATTATGGTAGTTTGACATGTATGGTACACACATCGCACTTCTTCATTCTACAATTTGTCGATTGGGTTAAGAAGTTTGGTTTTCCTTTCTTTATAGTTGATCAAAAATAGAATTCGCCCCCAAACGTGAATTGTCGTTGTTGAAGTAAATCGTGGCTCGCCCCTTTGTTTGCAATATTAACAAAGACTTCTTGAACAATGGTATTATATGTTGATTTTGCTTGTATGCTAGGCAAGACTTATTTTCAAGTATTGGACTTACGATATTCATGAGCTAGTCGAGACTTAAGTTGAATGTAATATGCTTACGGCTGTACGAATGTCTTTTTGCTCGCAACATAATAAGAATGTGGAACTCATTTGTGTCGGGTACGAGGTTTTAGACCAACAATGAATGTTGGGCTCGTGATTGAGACGAGGCTTTGTGCTTGCTGTGTTGCCCCAAAAAAATGGACTGATCGTTTAAGGGTCCCTCAAAAATGGACTGCCCAAAAAAATCGTCTTCATTTAAAAACTTGTAGCCCAATTAGAACCCATTAAGAGTCTCCCTTTGGGCTGTCTGGGCTTTATCTCATTTTGCCATCTTAAGGTCTATGCCCTTTAGGGTTTAGCCACCTTTATATACAATCCGTCTTTTCTCTTTCGCCGTCTTAGATCTTGATAAATATCCTCTGTCTTTCTAGTTCGATTATGGCTTCTGATTCAACTTTTAGGTTGAACTTCGATTTTGTATGGGAACCTTTTCATATACCCTGGATTGAGAATCACTGATACTAAATAGCATTATGATATCTCCTCTCAAATCTATTTAAGAGCATTAGATGAGCTCCTTGATGACCAGTCAAAGAGTGAAAGATATAATCAGATATATGGATGCATCAATGTCTAAATAACTTGTTGGTTATTCTTTCTAATACTATGGATTCGTATTTTAATGGACAAACAGATATAAATAAATGGAAACTTTTTATTGATAATTAACTTTGTTACAAACAATCATACTGTACTGTATATTTAGGTACGAAATCAATGTATAGACCATGAAAACGGAACAAAATCAAATCAATGTATACACTCTTCATAGTTTGGAATCAATTTTTATCTTTCTCTAGTGCTTCAAAAGAAGAGCAATAACAGATAGCAAGAGAGAGCCAAAGACACCAACATTTGAAAGTTGGAGTCCAAATGCAGAACTTGAAGGTGCAGGTGATGGAGCATCTTGTGCTGCGACCATACCGACGAACGCAAAGATCATTGCCACAAAGAAAAAGGCCATAGAACTGGATTGAGCCATTTAGAACAGAAGAAGATTGGTTTTTTTTTTAAGAGTGATAGAATATGTTGTTGCTGTTGTTGTTTTTTGGTACGATTGGGTGTGGTATTTATAGGTCCGAGTTTTGTGACTTTTCGTCGGTCAGGCAAAGTGTAGCCGTGTGGACTCCACAGGAACGTGGGACAACTGTGCATTTTGGTAGGTGGAAGTGAGGTGATCAGAAAAAACAGCTAGCTAATGGGATTGCTGCTGCTTTGTTGAGCTGGTTTGTCTTGTCTTTATGAGAAGGAGCCTAGCTAGCACCGTCTATCAAAGGTGGTGCACCTGCCAATGGTATGGGGGAAGTTGTTTGTTTCATTATGTTGATCATCATATTACTATCAGATTTGAGTAGATCAATTCTCCGTTTGTTGCATAAGTGCCAACTATCTCTAGAATACCTTTCCAGTCTAATAGCGCGTTGGCGACAGCTTAAATTGACCGAAGAAGAAAAATAGAGAAAAGAATTAAAAGCTACAAATTGACAGACTTGCCAAATTCTTAGACCAAGCCCCACCGCACATATTCCATGCCAAGCTCCTGGCCCGTAAACCTAGCGAGAGGGCACACAACTTTCAAACCACCTTATCTTTGGAGCAAGGGCCATGAGAAAGAGGATACTCATTCAAAGTGAATGAGTTAGACCAAATTTTAATAAGTTAGGTACCACCATAGGTAGGAAAAGGACTATCTTTCATCCAAAGTTCTTTGAACACCCAAAGTTTACCCTAGACGGATAAAGTCTAACCGTACATACCAAACGGGAAACTTTTTTCTTAGTCCTACTTAGATTTTTATAATTAAAATAATTAAATATATTACCTGGACGGGTCAAGTGAAATTTTATATTAGAGGGTAAACTTCACCGTCTAAACTTTTTACCTCACTAGTATGTAGTGCAAAATCACTCATTCACTTAGTCATTCATTCATTTTGAAAGAGTCAGAGTGTTCAAACACTCTATCCCATAGCCCTTGCTCTTAGAAACTTGTTATATCGCATTTGTTTCAAGCTATGTAGCACGGATGTGCCTAAAATGGTCACGTGTTTGCGTCATATTCGTATCCGACGTTTGGACGTGCGCATCTTCGCGCCAGACACATCTACGATATCAAATGCATACGACACATACTAGTTTAATATAATGTATGTCCGAATGTTTTGTGTATGTATTATTTCATTGGTATATATATACTCATTCTAATACAAATTTACTATTTATCAATAATTTATAAATATTGTTAAAAAACTATGTTTATAATATATATACATTTCAATAGAAAATATCATTGATTTTATAATGTGTACGCTTCTTAGTTTTATGAGAATTTATCTATTTTTATATTTATATCGTACCGTGTCCGCATCAGTATTACCCAGTCCAATCATAATGGCGCCGTAGTAAACGTGTAAAACTAGCTTTTGTCTCCGATTCACGAGACAAAAGCGGCAGTGTTTTATTTTTCTCCATTTGGTAATGGGTAGTCAAACAGAACCCATTAAGAGTCTCCCCCTTTGGGCTGAGTCTGGGCTACATTTCATGTGCCCATTTTAAGTTCTTCACATTGATCCCTTTAGGGATTAAAAACAACACCTATATATAATCTCAAAACCTCTTTCTCTCTTTGCCGTATTCCTTCAATCTTCTAAAAATATGGGTTTTGATTCAGCTACTGAAGTGAATTTCGATTTTGCATGGGAACCTTTTCATATACCCTGGTGGGAGTGCCGGTGGTGATCGTTAACAGCATTATGATATTTCCTCTCAAAGGTAAGTGAAAAAAATTGTATTAAATCTTTTTATTCATCGTATCTTTTGAATTTAGAGAATGTTTTAATTTTGTTAATTTTTATTTACTCTTATTTTGATGAGTTCGGTAAGTAACAAATTATTTTGATGGTAAAATCCACAGATAGTCGGATGGACAAGATGGTATAAGGAAGGTATGGATGTTCAATCAGAATCCTTCAGAAAGTTGATGTTTTGAAGGGGGTAATGGATGATTGAACAGCCACTGAAGAGAAGAATCAAAAACTAAAGAGTAAAAATCTGAATGAGACCACTTATAATGAAACAAGCATACAAAGCTGTTTCAGGACTGGAGTTTGATGGTAATAAGGAGGAGGATGGGCTAAGGAGATCTAGATGATCGAGATCGAGTAAATCGGCGTGTAGTTCTGGATCTAAGCACAAGAAGGTTTCTAACAAAACTAAAACATCCAACAAATTCACAAACCCTAAATTACATAATGATTTTTCCTATCAAATTTAAATAAAATTTGTTTTTAGCTTATTTTTAAAGATCTGTAGCATTAATGTTTGTTTGAATCACTAGATAAAAATTATAAATGTTCCCAAACAATGTTTCAAATGAGGAGTGATTCTTTTTTTCTTTCACTTTATCTTTTTTTACTTTTTATACATATTTGTTTCATTTTAATGGTCTACGGGTGATGAAAATTATTTGTATAGTTGGTGGTCCTTGTACACTATGACAGGGCGAACCTGGTCCAAAATGGTCCATCTAAACAAAACCAAAACCAATAGATAGAAAAGTCTAATGACCCAAAGGGTTTCAGTCGCCGTTAAGGTGAATTTATTTTACATGGCATTTAGGACAGAATAAATAAAGAGGTGGAGTCTGTTATTTAAGGTATCCTATATTAAGAATAAAATTAGTATGGGTGGAGTTTATTCTTCGTTGGTTAGTATAACCACGTTGGTTTAGAGTGAAATCATTTGTATCTTTTGGATGAAATTTAATGATATATGATACGTTGATGGGAGAATATATAGTGCGGATTGGATGTATCGTTATTACCTATTCTATGTATGGTTTTCATATATTTTGTTGTATATATATATAGATAGCTTTCAGCGTCAAGAATATGCTTTTGAGGATGTTGATGTTTGAATTCAATTTCTTTTTCTGTGGTTGCGGTTTGTTTTAATTTTTCAAACTTCTCTGAGCCATTGACAGGTTGTGATGCACCACCACCTTTGACAGGTGGTGCTAGCTGGGGCTAGGCCCCCAAAACATAAAGACAAACCGCCGTAAAACAGCATGTTACAAAATCAAACCTCTCTAAAACAGCATGTTACTAGGTGTGAGACATCTAGAAAGAAAGACACATTGATTTATACATACATTCCCCACATTAGCTGTTATTTCTGATCACCTCACTCACCTACCAAAAAAAATCTACACGTTTGTGTTGAGAAGTTCACACGTACGCTACCCTTTGGCTGGCCAAGACCGACTAAAGGTCTCAAAACTCAAAACCTATAAATACTACTACCCCAGCATTACCAAAAACAACATCTTCTAGCACTCTTCATTCTGCATCCATAAAACCAACCTTCTTCATACATTCATTCACATTTATATTTACCAAATGGCTCAATCCAGTTCTACAAGAATGGCCTTCTTCTTTGTAGCAATGATCTTCTTCGTGTTTATCGGTATGGTCTCTGCGCAAGACGCTCCGTCACCTGCACCTTCAATGGATAAAGGTTCTGGTTTTGGACTTCAACTCTCAAATGTTGGTGTATTTGGTTCTCTCTTACTATCTCTTGCTGCTCTTCTTTTGAAGCACTAAGATAAAATTGATCTGTCCTGAACAATGTTTTGTATGAAGAGTGATTCTTTACTTTATTTTTCCCCTGTCACACATGTGATTTGATTTGTTCAGTCTTGCTGGTTTATGTTTTGCACCTAAATTATCATTATCTGTAACAAATGGAATTATCAATAAAAATTCATTATTATTTATTCATATTTTAGTTGTCCATTATATCTGTATTGATTCGTTTTCTGTTCACCATATGAATGTGTATGTGTTGATGGGTGGATCCAGCAAGTGACTTGCCGAACTTTCCAACTTGCCTTCTTAAAAGTAATCTTCCTATGACGTAACCATTCCCCATTTATGTAATTAAAATTGCACTATAATAGTGTCTCACAAAGTTAAGAACCCGTTGGGTGCAACGGAAATCGCGCTTCCGTCGAACAATTGATTTATCGACCGTTCAATTGCGATTGTAAAGTTTTATGAATACTACGACTATTTTGTGTTTTCTGGACAGTAGTAGATCATCGACATGAAAAGCAACCGATACATAGTTTTTGGTTACTCAAAAACAAACGTAACCTGACACCGCCATTTGCAGGTGGTGGTGGTGATGGTGGTGAGGCCGCACTGGGTCCCACAAAGACAGACCACCGAGTTCGTCGTGTTACTAGAAGATACACTAGAATACCATAAATATGTTTCATTCATTCACACATACAATCTCCCCACCACCTACCATAAGAGTTGTCCCACCCACGTTTCTACGGGGTCCACACGCTTAGGGCATATGAACACCTTTGGCGTTGTCTCTGCCGCGGCATATCGATCACTTATGTTTTCTGGTTGTCATTTCAGACAAGGGTAGATAATCGACATGAAATGCAACCTGGCTGATACATTGCTTTTGGTGATTTTAAAAACCGAAAATGTTAGATATCCTCTGTATTTATCCCCTAATTATTATTTTTTCCATGATGTGTCATAAACATATATAACGATCCATGGCGGTTCAGTCAACATCCATTATAAGCCCAACCCTAGAAGATTCATTACTTCCGAAGGAAAGATTTAGATCAATACAACACCGTGGAGGAAGAAACCCGGGCATGCAGCAAAGGTGATTCACCGAAAACTAAAAAACTAAATATAACCTTATTTTTATAGTTTAAATGTGGATCAATAAAATTTAGTCATCCAAAATCTTTTTAAAAGTTTAGTTCAAATTTTAAATTCTCATTCCTATTATTTCACTAGGAAAAAAAATTAGTTCGTTTATGGACCATCCCTTAGTCCACCTTTTTACGGACCGATTCACCACCATATAAACAGGCCCGCGCTAGGACCCATAAACCTTAGGACAGCCCACCGAAATTCATCATGTGATGTTACAAGAAGTCGACACTAGAAAATCCCATACATTGATTTGATACCTTCTGGTTTTTCTTCTCACCGCCACCTACTACCATAAGATCAAACAGTTGTCCCACCCATGTTTCTGTGAGGTCCACACGTTAATCCCCAACTTAAACAAACCTATAAAAACCCACCCCATCACACCAAATGTTAAACACAAACAGCAGCAATCTTCTTCTATCACTCTGTCAGAGCACCCGAAACCAATTTTTGGGTCTCTACATTCATCAGTAATGGCTCAAACTAGTTCTACAAAAATGGCATTTTTCTGTGTTGCAATGATCTTTGGATTCGTCGGTATGGTCGCTGCACAAGACAGCAGCATGGCTCCGTCTCCTGCACCTTCAATGGACACAGGTTCTGCATTTGGACTTCAACTTTCAAATGTTGCTGTCTTCGGCTCTCTATTGCTATCTCTTGTTGCTCTTTTCCTAAAGCATTAACAAATTTTACATTCAACCATGATGTTTTTCTGGATATTTCAGTGTTAATTTTCTTCGTATGTAAATCAAATCAATTGTTATTCCGTTAATTTTGGTATAATCCTCTCATTTTGTATCAATAATATTTATTATTGATTTATTAAAGATATTTAATACTCTATCCGTCCCTGTTATAAAGTTGGAGTTTAGAAATTTTTTAGTTTAGGAAATTTTTAGTCTCATTAAATAGGTGGAATTTTAATTTCAAAATTATTTTTTTCATATATACCCTTATTTATGATATTTGAGAATCATCACAATTAACTTAATGTTTATAGTGTTGGGAATAAAATAAGAAGTAAGACTGGAAAGATAATGAATATTCATGAAATCCATTTTTTTTTAAAGAAATGGTAAATTCCACCTAAGTAAGGGACGGAGGCAGTACTACTACTTTTATATTGTTTCCCCAATCAAAATATGCCACATATTAAAATGGACTGTTTTAGGAAACCTTGATGTAGATCAACCGACTGAAAACATTCAGGGACGGATCCAAAATTGTATTTAAGGTAGGGTTATTTTCTATATTCAGTGGCCGCCGAAAATTTTTACATAATAAGAAAATGAAATTAAGATGTTGATCTATTTAAAATAATGTCTTCAAAATCAAATTAAGAGGTTTAGACTTTAAAATTTTTTAACAGTAAAGAACAAACTCGAATGATACTAAATTTTCTTCTAACTCTTCAAACTAGAACATTTGTATGAGCTTAATATGGTATTATAGACTATTATCTATTTATTATTTACTCTTGGGCTAACAAAAAAACCACACAAATTAATACACTAAAGAAATTTCCAAAATTAAGGGACGGACTAGAGCCTCATTTAGCCCCTCACTAGGCCCGTCCCTGAAAGCATCCAAACCTAAACTTATTTAGATTAACGTCCTCGGTTAATCCGGCCATTTTCTAGAAAAACAAAGTTAAAGTCAGTCCAAATTGACTTCAACGAGGCGAGGATACCGATCAATATATAACAAAACAATCATGACCCTATGGATTTGTATCCCGCTTGTAAATTGGTATCCTCTTTATCAATCCATGTCACAGCACGGAAATGTGAGTAGTGTTATTCATTTGGTAAATATAGGACCTACCGGGAGTCCACACTGGGTTGAATAACTTGGGCTTTATCTATTGAGTTCTTGCCATTGATGCCCTTCAGGGTTTACCATTCTTTAGCCGCGAGATTTTATACAGTCCCAATAATTCTTTTTCTTCGGCCATCACCATTTTCACCGATCTTCTTAAATAATCATTCAAAGTTGTTTCATCTGAGTTTTACTTGTTTTACCTTTTCTAGTGTAAAACAAGCATAACCAGTATGAATTTTGATTCAACATTTGGAGTGAAGTTTGATTTTGTGTGGGAACCTTTACAAATACCCTGGATGGAGAGTGATCATAAATAGCATTATGATATCTCCTCTCAAAAATAAGTTAAATAATTTTTTTAATTTATTTGTTTGTTTTACCTCTTAAGTTAAGATTTTTGTTCACGAACTTGGGTTACTAACATATTTTGATGGTGAACCTCACAGATAATCAGATCCACAAGATGGTATAAGGAAGGGATGGATGATCTTACAAGGCAAAGAAGTAGTATCTTATGTGTGCCATCAATGCCAAAGAAATGACCTAAAACGGGAGGTCATAAGATGTCTTGTAAGTCTGCAAGAAAAAGATTTTGCACCCCATGAGTGAAAAAAATGGTCACGGCTTTTCAGGGTCTACCAAAACATGAATACCTACAAGTCGGGGGAAGAACGAAGATGCAAATCCTTTATAATAATATATGCAGTGACAATTTGAAGATTATACATTCATAACCGTGCACTATGATTTTTTCTCTCAAAATTAAATAAGAGTTATTTATATTTTATTTGTTTACTTGGTAATTTAAGATCCAAATTTTTCTTTGGGGTATTGATGTAACTCAATTTTCTTAATTTGGTTGCTGCGGTTCGTTTTAATTTTTGAAACTTCTCTAAACCATTGTCAGGTGGTGGTGCACCACCTATGACAGCCGGTGCTAGGTATACCCGCACACACAAAGACTAACCTCCCTAAAACAGCAAGTTACCAAAAAAAAAATATTTTGATAACAAAATCAAGTATTGCAGTAATTCACCACTTAATATTCCTTTTGATATTTCAAAGTCATAGACCAGTGTTTTGAAAATTGTAATTTGAAGTTGAGCTCATAGTAAAAATGCATGCTATCAATGAATTCATCCATAAATCAGTAGAGAGAGTAATCTTTTTTTATTGGAAAAGATAAAATTCAGTAGAGAGTAACTTGAAAGTCTTTTACAGTCAAAATTCTAATGAGATACAGTTGGTGGCAGAGTTCACGATAATGATGCTTTTGAAAACATGCAAAATTGCATTAATCGAGTTCTTAGTAATGCCAAATGACTTCGTCTTTGGGTTCTCTCCCTTCCTATAAATACACCATGACTTGGCTTCATTTGCTATGATCACTTCAACTTTTTCTTGTTATATGCATGATTTACCATTTTCTCCATGGAGCATTATTCTAAATCTTCAAATGGAGGTGATGTAGGCAGGTCTGCTGAGATATCGTCGTTGCCTGATCTTGAGTATTTATCATTATCTTTGCCATCATCAGCATCTCAAGTAGCAAGCAATATTGATGTTTTGATAGAGATTTAAAGCGTTTACCAGTCAAGTCCATACTTTGTTTCGAATCCGTTTCTAAACAATGGCTATCTCTTGATAGATTTAGGATCTACATTGTTAACAGACTGATTTGAATAATGGATAGATCGATTACAGGACAGACTTAAGTATTGATAAGACTTATTCTCTTCTCTCGACTTTCTTCAGTCATACACCTTAAACACGTTTGCACGGCACACTCATACTCTCATGCTAATATCTCTCGTATCTGATTCTTATTTTGCTTATAAGCATTCCATTCATCATATTAATAATCCCCATCTTTCAGTATCTATACTATTCGCATTACAGCATTCCTCATGTCCTTCTGATGGCAAGTTTTTCTTCTTCGATGGAAGAAACGTTGAAAGTGGCGGTAATGGTGCTAATCACCCGTTTGACAGCCTAAACAGTTTGCTGCCGCATATGAAGATCTTACAATCTTGCAATCGTCTTCTTCTATGCCAAAGTGGAAGAGACAAACCTAATAATCTCAACTATTACATCTACAATCCGTGCACGAACAAATGCAAGATTATTCTATCTCTACCTTGCTTTACATTCAATTTCTCTACTCCTGAAGACCTAATTCAGTCTGTTAGCTTAGATTTTGATCCATTGGAATCACCTTATTACAAACTTGTTAGGATTTGGATAAACTCTAAAGCAGAAGGTTTAATAGGTCGCTCTCAACTTCATATCTACTCTTCCGAAACGGATACATGGAAGCGCTCTGACAATCAAATCAATGTACCTATGTGTATCATTCTGAAATCTAGAGTCTTTTGGAATGGGTCGTTGAATTGGATCACCTACTATTGTAATGCTGATTGTGTTATGTTTGTGTGGAGCCTGGTAGTGCATGACCCGGCCCAAATTTTCAGTAGTCTCTATATATAGAGAGTTGTCTTATCTACGGTTTGTATCGTATTATTATTATCGTTATATTCTTCTAGGACTCTGTTTTTGAGATCATAGTAAAAACCACAGTCGCTCCTTGGACGTAGTCTAATTAGGTGAACCAAGTAAATCTTGTGTGTTCTTGTTTTTGTTTTGTTTTCTTTATACCATCGATCTTAACAATTGGTATCAGAGCAAGGTTCGTGTAGAATTTCGGGAAGAATCGATGGCAGGAGGAGAAGACGACAGAACGACAGAGAAAGGGCGTCGACATCATCTGCGATAGGGATCGGATCTGCAAACGCAATCGGAAAGTTTGATGGGTCAGATTTTGCGTACTGGAGAATGCTGATTGAAGATTATCTCTATGGGAGAAATTTGCAGCAACCTCTATTGGATTCAACGAAGCCAGATGGGATGTCCGAGGCAGATTAGAAACTCCTGGATCGACAGGTTCTAGGGGTTGTTCGATTAACCCTAGCTAAGTCAGTTGCACACAGTGTTGTGAAATAAAATACCACTGCTGGTCTGATGGCGTCCTTGACCGAGTATGTATAGGGCTGCACAACGGGCGGGCGGGTCGGTTTTGGGGTAAAACCAACTACCAACCCGTCTATAGGCGGGTTTTGATTTTCAAAACCGTATACCAACCCGTCCACATGCGGGTTGAGTTGAAACCGACCCAATGCGGGTCGGGAGGTTTCGGTTTATTTTGCGGGTTAACCCGCATAGCAAAAAATATAGATTCCATATAGTCAAATAATCTTGTCAGTTTCGCGGGACTGATAGGTTATTTCAAGTCTCTTACACCTCACGGCTAACTCTTCTTCAATCATTTCATCAAGCACTTGTCGTGCAATTCTGTAGGAAATTCAGCCATTTAAAGTTGGTGAGTTCAACACCAAACGCTCTTTCCTTGCACACAATTAGTAATCCATTTCAACCATACAATCAAAACAAGCATTCAGTTCACGATTTCGAATCAAACCCATTCCATCAATTCCATCGTAAATATCCATGGTAGCAACATCTTCTTGTTCTTCTTTGCTCCTTTCGACTGCAACCTAACTCGAAATCAATGTTCTACAGCGAAACCACAATTGAACCCATTTCCTATTTCTTCAAGAACAATCACTAAAACCCATCTTCGAATCTAAAACCAATTTCTATTTCTTGTATTGGATTCTGTTTCTCGCTGGCAACTCCACTAAACCCATCTCACGGCAGCAATAAGCATCCACTCTTCTTCACTGGATTTCTTGTTCTCGGCTAGAAACCATCTCTCACCAACACCATCTTTTCTTCTAATCCATCCCAACTCGATAACCCAATTTCTTCTCTGTTACTTTCTTCGAATCACAGCAACAAGCCACTCACATCCACAATCAAACCCACCTTTTCTTTCATCTCAACTCTTATTTCTCTCTGTTGCTCTTTCAGTTTCTCGTTGGAACCCTCGACTGAAATCAATGGCATCGAACTATTTAGCTGTCTCAGATGTTTTACGCCACAACCAAACCCATCAGACTCGAAATGCCGGCGTTGGACTAGTAATCTCAATCAATGACTCAAATTAATCGGTTTATACGGGCGGGTTCGGGCGGGTCCTATACTAAACCCGTAAACCGACCCGTGGTGACCGGGTTTTTGATTTTCAAACTGTATATCAACCCGTGGCGGGCGGGTTTGGTTTAAAACCCCGCGGTTTTGTCGGGTTCGGGCGGGTGCGGTTTTTCGGGTCGGTTTCTGTGCATCCCTAAGTATGTATGAAAAGCCATCGGCGAACAACAAGGTGCATCTGATGAAGAAGTTGTTCAGATTGTACATGTCATAGGGCGCTTCAGTTACAAAGCAATTGAATGAGTTCAGTGAAATCGTGAATGCTCTATCATCTGTCGAGATCGAATTTGATGATGAAATTCGTGCCCTAATCCTTTTGGCTTCTCTACCCAACAGTTGGGAAGTTGTGAGAACTGCCATAAGTAATTCCGCCGGCAAAGAGAAGCTAAAGTATAATGACATAAGAGATCTGATTCTGGGTGAAGAAGTTCGAAGGAAGTATTTTGGTGAATATTCGAATAATGATGCTGCCTATAACGTCGAATCAAGAGGCAGATCATCTCAGAAAAATCAGAACATAGGAAGATCTAAATCAATAAGAGGGTGAAGCAGGGGCCAATCTAGAGGTCCACGGGTTCCGGCTGGATGCTGGAACTGCGGCCAGATGGGCCATATACAAAAGTGGTGCAAAGAACCTAAGAAAAACGTGAATGAAAGTACAAATGTTGTTACAGAAACCGTACAAGATGCCTTACAGATTTCTGTTGAAAGTCCCATGGACTCTTGGGTTCTCGACTCATAGCTTCGAGAACTTTTTGTTAACTATATTGCAAGTAACTTCGGGACTGTCTATTTAGCTGATAATAGACCACTTTAGATAGTAGGCATTGGAGAGATCAAGCTTATGCAGGAAAATGGATAAGTCTGTAGAATCTACAAGGTTAGACGTACAGTTAAAGAGGAATCTGATAACTATTGGGTAGCTTGATGGTGTTTATTTTGGTAGTGGTAGATGGAAGGTGACTAAGGGAGCTATGGTATTGTCTCGTGGTTATATGTATTCAAGTCCGAGAGACTTGTTTATTGCTGGCATGGCAGCAGTAAATACAGTTGCGGTTGCTGAATCTAGTAGTATTCTATGGCACCAAAGGCTTGGGCATATGAGTGAGAAGGGCATAAAGGTACTTCAGTCGAACGGGAAACTACCAGAATTGAAGACTATTGATGTTGGTATGTGTGAGAGTTGCATCCTTGGAAATCAGAAGAAAGTCAGCTTCGTCAAACGCGGTAGAACTCCAAAACCAGAAAAGTTAGAGTTGGTGCATACTGATTTGTGGGGACCATCTCCAGTTCCATCACTTGGTGGCTCATTATACTACATCACATTTATTGATGACTCGACCAGAAAGGTATGGATTTATTTTCTGAAAAATAAAAGTGATGTATTTGATATATTTAAGAAGTGTAAGGCTTTGGTAAAAAATGAGACAGGTTTGAAACTGAAGTGCCTAAGATTAGATAATGGGGGTGAGTGGTGGGTTCAGAGAATATTGTGCTACAAATGGAATCAGAATGGAGAAGACCATTTCAGGGACACCACAACAGAATGGTGTAATTGAGCGCATGAACCGGACCCTAAATGAACGTGCTAGAAGCATGAGGTTGCATGTTGGGTTTCCAAAAGTTTTTTGGGATGATGCAATCAACACTGCAGCTTATCTGATCAATAGAGAACCATCAGTTCCGTTGAACTTCAAATTGCCAGAGGAGGTATGGAGTGGTAAGGAGGTAAATCTTTCTTTTTTGAAAGTATTTGGCTGCCTGTCATATGTACATGTTGATGCCAATACTATAAACAAACTTGATTCCAAATCCAAGAAATGTTTCTTTATTGGCTATGGAGATGATGCTTTTGGTTATAAATTTTGGGATGCAGAAAATCGGAAAATTATCAGAAGCAGGAATGTCATCTTCAATGAGAAGGTTATGTACAAGGACAAATCAAATGCAATTGAAGAACCAGAGGCACCAGAAGTAAAAGATTCTGCTTATGTTGATTTGGGTGAAATTTCTAAAATCAGTATACATGAGAAGGTTGTCCAGAACCAGGAAAACGAAGTGCCTGAGATAGAGCAGGGTAGTCCAGCTTTTCCAAATCCCAGTACTCCGGTTCCCACTCTTAGGAGAATCAGTAGGGTACCCAAGGAAGTAGATCGTTATTCCCTCTCTCTTCAGCACATCTTGTTGTCAGATGGAGGTGAGCCTGAAAATTATGCTAAAGTTTTGCAAGTTGAGAAGACTGCATTCCTTCACGGTGATCTGAAGAAAGACATTTATATGGTGCAACCACAGGGATTCACAATAGAGGGAAAGGAGAATCTGGTTTGCAAAATTGAATAAAAGTTTGTATGGTTTGAAACAATCTCCAAGGCAGTGGTATATGAAGTTTGACAGTTTTATGGGTACCATCGGCTTCACTAAGTGTGAATCAGATCATTGTTGCTACATAAAGAGGTCTGAAAACACTTTTATGATTTTGCTGCTATATGTGGATGATATGCTTATTCCAGGGCCTAACAGTGAGGAAATAAATGATTTAAAGAAGAAACTATCAAAGCAGTTTGCAATGAAAGGTTTGGAAGATGCAAAGCAAATTCTTGGTATGAGGATCACAAGAGATAGCAATCATGTACCTTGAAGCTGTCGCAGTCAGAATATGTGAACAAGATTCTGAAAAGGTTTAACATGGAGAGTGCCAAACCAGTGGCTACGCCTTTGGGTGGCCACTTTAAGCTAACCAAAGACCAGTCACCTAAGACAGCAGAAGATGAGGCTTATATGAAGAAGATTCCTTATGCATCGGCGATTGGGAGTCTTATGTATGCCATGGTTTGCACCAGACCAAATAATGCACATGCAGTGGGAGCTGTGAGCAGGTACATGAGTAATCCAGGAAAGCAACATTGGGAGGCAGTCAAGTGGCTACTTCGGTATTTGAAGGGTACTGCAGATACATCATTTTGTTTCACAGGTTCTAGTATGAAGTTGCAGGGTTATGTTGATGCTGACTTGGCTGGAAATGTTGATAGTAGAAAGGGTACTACTGGGTATGTGTATACTTTGGGTGGTACTGCTGTGAGCTGGGGTTCTAATTTGTAGAATATAGTAGCCTTGTCTACTACAGAATCAGAATATGTTGCTGCTACTGAGGCGAGCATGGAGATGATATGGTTACATCGTGTCTTGGGCGAATTGGGTATGAATAAAAGAAATGAAGTTTTGCATAGTGATAGTCAGAGTGCTGTTTTCTTAACAAAGAATCCAGCATACCATTCCATAACCAAGCACGTAGATATTAAATATCATTTCATTCGATCTTTGATAGAAGATGGTCAGTTGACACTTGAGAAGATTGACGGGGCAAAAAATCCAGCAGACATGTTGACAAAACCAGTGACCCTTAATAAACTGAAGTTGGGTGCAGCTTCAGTGGGTCTTCGAGCTTGATGATTGGTTAAGAGAGTTGCTACGGCGATCGGTGTGCTTTGAAGTTTGTTCGCAGTGGAGTTAGGGCTTGTTGTGATGTGACCAGTCCCCAAGTTGGAGATTTTTATGTTTGTGTGGAGCCTGGTAGTGCACGACCCGACCCAAATTTTTAGTAGTCTCTATATATAGAGAGTTGCCCTATCTAGGGTTTGTATCGTATTATTACCATCGTCGTATTCCTCTGGAACTCTGTTTTTGAGATCATAATGAAAACCGCAACCGCTCCTTGGACATAGCCTAATTTGGGTGAACCAAGTAAATCTTGTGTGTTCTTGTTTTCGTTTTGTTTTCTTTATAACATCGATCCTAACGGATTATACCTTTTGTTTTGTAATTGATCAAGAGTTAGAAAAGAGAGTTCCATTGCCTCTAATTCCAAGCAGACGTCCTGAAAGAAACACTATATACCTGGGTGAATGCTTGGGGCACTTGTATTCTATTAAGAGTTATGGTACAAGGAGTTTGACTAGCCTTGTTATCTTAGAAATGGAGCCGGATTTTAGCGCTTGGAACGTAAAATATCGCATGGGTTATGAAGTGTTTCCGACTGCACCCTCTGTGTTGTGTGTGGACCTAGACTCCTTTTACTTCCATGGTTCTTCTGTATTGCTTTTTCAGGAAGAAGAAGATCATTTTAAGATAGTTATACTCATGCCACGTGCTGGTCAGTTGTAGTCCTATAATACTAAGGAAATGGAGTCGGAGGTAATTCATAATTTTGGACCAGAGTTTTCTGGAGATGAGCTAATTGTCCATCAATTCATTGAGTCACTGGCTCATGTCTGATGTAAAAAGGGGTTGTTTACCATATGTAGTAGTAATTGATTAGACCCAATTTTACTTTTAAGCAGTAAGCACAACATACTTGTGTACGTGTTTGTCTCGGTTCTTTGCAATTCATATTGCCCAAAACAAGTTTTTTATTTAGAATTGTGCATGACTTAATTATTGTTAGAGAGTTTTTGGTGATTCAAAACACAACCTGACACCCCAAAGATAGGTGGTCATCCACCGTAGACAGTCGGCGACACAAACTCAACCTACAAAAACCACACCATCAAACCAAATGTCAAACAAAAACTGCAATCTTCTATCACTCTTTCAAAACACAAACAAGCCTAAATGGCATTAGCAGTGCTGCATTCACAAACTCAATCTAGCTATAAAAACCCAGTCCATATGACCAAATGTTCAACACAAACAGCAGTCTTCTATCAGAACACACCAATAACCAATTTCAGGCATAATTTTCCTCTGCATTCATCACTCTAATGTTAGTGAAGTACACTGACCTATGACATTTCATGCAGCCTACACATGCCAAAAACATAGGTCAACCCTCGGTGGCATGGCAACATAATTTATCTCCTTTGAAATTCTAGTCAGGCCTAGAGTTTTGAAATTTGTAATTTGCATTTAAGTACATAGTAACAATTCACGCATGCATGCATGTTTTCATGAATTCATCAGTAGAAAGTAATTTGAAAGTCTTTTCCAGTCAAAATTCTAATGAGATACAGTGTATATATGTACATTGATTCCACTTCTCCATTACTTTTTGGCGAATTTTTCTTTCTCGACAGAAGAATAGCACGTAGTATAGTGGTGCTGTCGACCCGTTTGAAAGCCTTAATTTCTTAGATAGTTTGATGCCAGAAATGAAGATTTTGCAATCTTGCAAGGGTCTTCTTCTCTGCCAAAGTGGAAGGTTTCAATGTTCAGATCAGCCAAATAGTCTCAACTATCACATCTACAACCCATGCACTAAGCAATGCAAGACTCTTTCATCTCTGGCCATTCATTTCCTCTACTCCTATCTCTATTAGCTTAGCTTTCGATCCACTGAAATCACCTCATTACAAAATTATTTGGATCTGGAAAGAAGGTAAACCAAATGAGGTATCAGATTGTTTTCCAATGCATATCTACTCTTCCGAAACCGACACTTGGAAGCGTCCTGAAAATTTGATTTTCGATGCACCAAATTACTTCGTCAAGAATCCGGAGTCTTTTGGAATGGATCATTGAATTGGATTTACAATAACCTTGCTGATGCTGACTATTTGTATTGTTACATTATCAATCATGATTTAGTAAAGAGAGTTCCGTTGCCTCCAATTACCGATAGTCTCAAAAAAAAAAGACATATACTTTGGTGAGTGCTCAGGGTATTTGTATTTTATCCAGATTTATCATCCATGGTTCAGAACCCTTCATATCTGTGAAATGGATACGGATTTTAGTGCTTGGAATGTAAATTATCGTGTGAGTTTTAAAGCATTGTGGACTGCATTCCCGGAGACTCCTCAGATCTTAATTCGCAATCACTTCTGTGTGGACTTCCTATTCTCTGCAGGTTTTCGGATATTGTTCGTCTTGGAAGAAGAAGATCATTTGAAGTTAGTTTTACAAGTAGGTGGTAAGGTGGTGTCATACTCCTACAATACCATGGAAATGAACTTCCAGGAAATTCATTGTTTAGGGCCAAAGTTTTCTGAAGAATCGGTTATTATCTATCAATTCATTGAGTCATTTCTGATGTTAATTTAAGGTGTTGTCCTATAATATGTAATTGACTAGACACAACATATTTGTGTGCATGTGTTGTTCCAAAACAAGGTTTGTTAAAAAATGCTACAATTGCCTTTTTCTTTAGCATTCGTACATACCAATGGCTCAATCTAGTTCTGCAAGAATGGCCTTTTTCTTTATTGCAATGATCTTAGAATTCGTTTATATATGGTTTCTCCACAAGATATGGCATGGCTCCATCACTTGCAGCTTCAATGGATGTAAATACGGTTTGCATTTGGACTTCAGCTTTCAAATGTTGGTGTCTTTGGCTCTCTCTTTGCTATCTCTTGTTGCTCTTCCTCTAAGGCTCTAAACCATTAAAAAGGTTAAATTCTCAATCTCTGTGGATTGGAATGGAAGTTTCAAGTTTGTTCCATTTTGTCAGGGCCGGCCATT
Organism: Papaver californicum; assembly: GCA_023531435.1. Taxonomy (NCBI): domain Eukaryota; kingdom Viridiplantae; phylum Streptophyta; class Magnoliopsida; order Ranunculales; family Papaveraceae; genus Papaver; species Papaver californicum. The sequence continues at coordinate 927,225 of JAJJMC010014721.1, read as the reverse complement.
AGGCAAAGCCAGCAAAGCTTGGCTTTGGGGCAGCACTGTTTGGGGGTAACAAAAAAAAATTGTGTTTAATCGTTCTCTGTTCTCCCCTTTCTCTCGACAGTCGGTACTTTTCCCCTTCTGTTTTCTCCTCTTTTCCTTCTCTCTCTGTAACTCTGTTCTGTAGCATACCTATTACCACCCCCTCTAATTACAGTAAGTTACATTGATTTAATGAATATATACAGTTGATTATCATTTATAATCTTTTGATTTTTATTACTATTCTTAAATTGTATTTTTAGGGTAAAAAACCCTAAACCCCCAATTCAATCAAATTCAAGTTCTCAAATATGTTCTGAAAGGAATTATCTAATGATTGTGCACAATATCAATTTGTATCATAGTTACACAATTTTTTTGTTGATTATTGGATTATAATTGGGTTATTTTGAAGAAAAACATTTGTTTTGTTTTCATTTCTTATCCATTTTGTTTTCTTGTTGTTTAATAAATATATTTGATCAAAATAAAGAGCAATGAAAATGGTTCTTTTAATAAGTTTTTGATTAGGAATCAACCAATAGTTGAGAATAAGAGCAATGAAAATGGTTACACATTTGATAATGGTATGAATGAGGCCCTTGAGAATGATGGTAATGATATGAATGAAAATAAAAATGAAAATGATTGTAACGGTGAGAATGATATAAATGAGTGCAGTAAAAATGATTACTTGTACCGAGAATAATGAGACAGAATCTGCTGAATCTGCTGATGGTGAAAATAGAGATGAAAATGATGGTCATATACACATAACATCATAACAAAATGAAGCTGAAAATTATGGTGATGAATTAAAAAGACAGACATGTTTGATCCGGGCAATTGGAAAGGAATAGATCAAAAAAACTTGTTGATTTTTTGGTAGAAAAGGGTCCGGTAAGAGTTGATAATATTGAATTCCCTAAAGATGCCAAAGGAAAATGTTTCTCTAGCTAATATTACTTTTGGAGAATGAGTAATTTTGAAAAACAAGATAGGAGATGGTTAGTGTATTCAAAATCTTTGGGTAGTGTAGTTACCAAAAATACAAAGGAGGTGGAATCACAACCAAGATTGCTTAATGAGTACAATAGTAAGATATATAAAGATGAATCGATACACAATAAAATGTTGAGAATGAAAGACAATCACGATAATAATAAAATGACACAAAGATTATAGTGGTTCAACAGTCTAACTGTTTACATCCACTAATAAAATGATTGGATTCATAAATAAGAACAAACTTTTATCAGTACAATAGAAGAAGAAGTATAGAAACTTGGATAAAAGAAATATCTTCTATCCTAAAATAGAATCAGAAAATTATGTATGTATCATACCTAAGCTCTTTAGTCTTTTCTAATGCCTTTCTCCGAGTTTTTCTCCCCAAATTTTCCAACCCTATTTCTTGTTAATGATCTTGATATTTATAATCAAATTAATGGGTCCCGCCAATTAACTTTTCCACATGTTCGCTCTTATCCATTCTAGATGAGTCATGCAATCCCGTAAGGTCCTTTTGGTAAATTACTTGTCATCAAGTAGCTCTCTTTCGGTCTAACACTTATCATCCCATAGCTCCCCTTCGGTCTTGCATTTATCATCCTGTAGCTCCCCTTCGGTCTTGCATTTACTATCTCGTAGCTTCGTTGTGGTCTTATACTTTATTATTACTTTCGGATCAGGGTTATTGCATGTCTGACAAGTAGTTTCTTAATAATGAATTTTCATGCTATGGCCCTTTCTATCTCACAACTTATAAAATTGACACGCGTTTCTTGTGGATCGGGATTCATCATTACTCTTTAACGAGTCATACCTTTCCCGCATCTTGGTGTCAATCATGCAACTTATGGTTCAGAATATCGTACTTTCCCGTAACTTACATAATTAATGTTGTTACTTTCCTGTAACTTACGTGATTAATGCTGTTACTTTCCAGTAACTTACGTGTTACTCATGCAGCAATTATGTCAGACTTCATATCTACCGACTTTTCAGATTTCCTTTACAGAGCTTTGTTCGGGTGCTTCTCTTCTTACTTTAATTCATTACTCCTTTAATAATTCTTGGACACGTGTCAATCGGATTTTATCTTCTCACAAGTAGAGTATTCTTTTTTTGTTGTAAATTGTTTCATAAAAGAGAAACTAATTTTCAATTGTGTAGTAGTGGGTTCAATGATTGGCAGAACCTAAGTGGAATACTTGGAGTTTATGAAAACAGTCAAGAGCATATCAATTGTATGTATAATTGGCTTGATTTAGAATTAAGATTGAAAAAGGAAAAGACCATTGACAAAAAAATTCAAGAGCAAATCAGCACAGAGAAAACACATTATAAAGATGTTTTTGAGAGGATGATAGATGGCGTGTTGTTTTTATCGAAGAATGGTTTAGCATTGCATGGAGATAGTGAAAAAATTTATACAAAAAATAATTGTAACTTTTTAAGCTTCATAGAGGTACTTGGAAAATATGATCCCGTGTTAAAATATCAACTAGAGAGAATCGAAAAGAATGAAATATGTACTCATTATCTTATCCACAAGATTCATAATGAACTGATTTCAATGCTTGCTGATGCGACGAGAAAGCTTATTGTCAAGAAAATCCATGAAGCCAAATAGTTTTCAGTTATTCTTGATTGTACTCCTGATATTTCTCGCAGGGAACAAATTGTCTATTATAATAAGGTGCGTAGATGTTTCAACGACAAGAATCGAAGAGTTTTTCCTTGGGTTTTTGAAAGTAGAAGATAAAACAGACCTGTCATGCATGGGCTGAGTTGCCGGAGAAGGTATGGCTTAAAACCTAATATATAATTTTTAACATGTCTTAATGAGCTCTAACCTTGGACCTTAACCATAGGAAGAAGTTACTAATGGAAAATGGTGTTTTTACCACCCACAGAAATGACTCATATTGGCGGTCGTTGAAGTTTGACTGGTCAAGGTAGTTGCGGATTAAGAAAAAAACACAGAAAAAATTCTGGACCGCTAAAAACGATCGTGGAATATTTACCATTTTATCCTTCACTCTACTACCTATTACAAGACCGATGATTAATGATGTATCAGTGGTTAGATGAACTGCTGGATCGAGGTGAAGATTTTTTAGTTGTGAGTCATTGATTTTATTAGATCCTAGTCATCCATCTATATCATATATATATATATATATATATACCTAAATCTAATCTCTAACCCTAAGTCCCAACTCTACTATCATTCGAGAGATATCTTCTTCTCCTCTCACTCCAGCCACCACCAGTCACCAGAGATTAACATATCTGCTTTTCTTCTTCACTCACAATCACCACCACCACATCATCCCACCTTCATCACCAAGAGCCACCACCACCACTGCTTCTTCTTCATCATCATCATCATCATCATCATCATCATCATCATCATCTTCACAATCAGAAGTTATGATTCACAACCCCATTTCCCTTTGTAACATCATAGAGTCATACACAAAACCCTAGATGTTCAATCTTTTTACTTCTCTTGACCCCTTATTCATGTATCCAAACACGAGGTATTTTCTTAAAGTTTTTTTTTAGTAATATGTTTCTCTTTGTTTTTTGGTCTGAATTAATGGGGCTTTATCATTTTTGTTCTAATAAATTGTTTGTTCATTCTGTGATTTCGGTGATGGAGTAAAATGTTATTAGGTTTAATTTTACTAATTTTATTTCGATTGACGTCAAACGATTACTGATTTGGGGTTTTAAATGTACAAGCATGTAATTGGGTTTTTGTAATAGGATTTTTGTGTTGGTTGTTAAGTTAGCTACTAAAATTGAATAACATGAACGTTAATTTGAGCCTAGAAAAGTCTTTTTATCTAAAAAAGAGTATCGGATTAAAATCCGGATCAGCCTCCATCATTCGAATCATTTATGCCTCTGATCCTTCATCTGAAGATGGAACTTCAACGTAGTTGAGGGGATTGTGAACACTGTTCCATTCATGGTCAGGATCGTTCATCATCTCTACCTAATCCGGATCATCCATCATCATTTGATATATTTCTTCTGGTGTAACTCCTTTTCGTGAACTGAAAAGAGGACGAGAAAGAATATCAGTCTTTTCCTTTTCCTTTTCCATTGCTTTTACCTTCTTTTGAAGCCTAAATATAAAAAATTGTCTATAAAATTTAAATATGGATAAACAAATGTAAATATTCAGCTATGAATGGTGTTCATCGAATTAACCGAACAAAAAACTTATTCTTTATTGACATCGGAGATTGATAATTTTGATTTTTTTTTACTTTGTGTGGTTGTTTGGCATAGGTTAGCTATTGCGGATAACTTAGTAAGTAAAAAACTTTAAACCGAGGATATGAATCTTGATGATGTTGTTACCAAATTAAAAAATCTTGTTTCTTTCTTTGATGATTACATAAATAATGGATTTAAAGAGGCATCACATGAAGCTAAAACACTTCCAACATCTATGAATGTAGAGCCTGTATTTTATGAAGTATGAGTCCCGGAAAAATAAAGAAAAAGATACTTCGATGAAATTTAGATGAAACAAACACAACCACCATTATCATGTGTAGAATCCTTTCAAATTGAATACTTCGTTTATATATTAGACTAAGCTAGTTCTTCTCTCGTTCAAACAGTTTAAAGCGTACCATGACATTTTTGGGTTTTTGTTTCATGCAGAGAAATCAAGGTATCTTGATAATGATACTTTTAAAGGTTTTTGGTGATAAACTTGAAAACTACCTAAGCTATGAAATGAAGTTAGATATTAATCGAAATGAGTTATATATGGAGACGAAGGTTTTTCGAAGTTTTTTTCCCAAGAAAACTGAAAAGGCTATTAAAGTGTTGGATTTCTTAACGAATATGTGTGGCTGCTACCCAAATGCGTCTATTGCATATATAGAATTTTATTGACAATTCTTGTTACAATTGTCTATGTGGAGAGAAGCTTTTGAAGTTAAAAGTTAATCAAGTTTTACCCTCGATCGATGATTTCTCAAAAAATATTAAATGGATTAGCGATGTTATCTATTGAAGCATATATGCTAAACTGTGTTGATTATAATAGTATAATCTATGCGTTCGCAGCGATTAATGCCGAAACATCGATTTTTACTTCCATTGCTAATATTGTAGCTTCTAAAAAATAAAATAAGATATGAGTGTATTTTTTTTAAAATACTATGTTTAAATCATCTGTTATCTAAATATATTTTTTCTTTTCATGTGATTTAATTTGGTAACATATAAAATGCCTCATTTTTTAAATTCGTTTGGAACATCTTGGATTTGTAAAGCGGTCTTATCTACAAATTTCACCAAAAATTTCGTCAAAATAAATCTTTTAAGGTGTCTCCGTCTCTGCCGAGATCCGAAATTAAGTACACATTCATCGTCCACAAATCTCTTACGGGCCAAAATGGCATCCAACACCATCTAGCCCGATAATGTTAGGCACTAATCACACGTGCAACCAAAAAAAGACACACCCCTATTGGCTCTCAAAGAAGATTAGCTTCCCATTCACACTCACTTACTAAAAATACACATAAATAGGGTTTCAACAACCCAAAAAAGACCACACTTTTAACATCTCTGTGTTGCGGCTAGGGTTTTCACTTTATCATCTTCTTCTCCTTCCGTCTCATAACAGATCTCAATCTCAATCTCTGATGATGAAAATGAGTAATTAGGGTTTTAACAATATTAGGGTTTTTGTTTTTAGTTTTGTGTTAAAAGAAAGGAGATAAAGAATGGCATCAACAAACCCTTTTGATCTTTTGGGTGATGATGATAATGATGATCCATCACTACTGATCCAGAAAGCTATTGCTTCTGCTGCTGCTGCACCAAAGAAAGCTGCTGCTGCTGTAACCAATGCTGCTCCTACCAAACAGGCTAAATTGCCTTCAAAACCTGTTCCGCCTACTCAGGCTGGTGAGATTTATTTTGATTCAATGTGATTTGATTACAAATTAGTATTGGGGGTTACAAAGGTAGCTCCTTTTGTTGGTTTTTTTGATGTTCTGAGTTTGTATTGTGTGAAAGGTGTCTCCTTTTGTAGTTTTTTTTATTTGTATTGTGTGTAGTTGGTGTCCCTTTTATGGATTTTTGGATTTTTGATATTAAGTTTGTGGAAAAGGTAGCTACTTTCTTGTTTATTTTGGATTTTTGATGAGGAAAGTGTTTACAGATATCTCCAATTTACTTTTATTAGGGTTTATGGGAATGGGTTTTCATGTATCAATCTTTATATGACTTATGTATCTTTCTGGATGGCTATTAGTATCTCCACAACAGCAAATGATGTGTTTGTATTGATTAGATTTTCATTGCTAT
>JAJJMC010014721.1:869320-920456 GCA_023531435.1 Papaver californicum | reverse complement strand
GACGTGGAGGGTCTCGTGGTGGACGTGGAGGTCGTGGTGGACGTGGCGCTGGACGAGGATTTGGACAAGATTCTGGGTACGGTGGAAATTCGTATAGCAATAATGCTTCTGGTGGATATGGCAATACTGAAGAGGGAGAGAAGAAGCCATTCGAAAGGCGTGAGGGTTACGGAGGGTCACGTGGTTCATTCGAAAGGCGTGGGGGTTATGGTGGGCGCAGAGGTGGATTCCCTAACGGAGATGGTGGTGATGAGGAACGCCCTAGAAGGGTATTCGATCGACACAGTGGAACTGGACACGGGTAAATATTATTGTTATCTAGTTACTTATCTTTGTTCTGTTAATCATTACTCTCTTGCATTCTATTTTAAATTTACTAATAGCTTTTCTATGTTTAATGCACAGAAATGACTTCAAGCGCGAAGGATCTGGTCGCGGCAATTGGGGAACTGCCGGAGATGAAGTTGCTCGGTGAGTAACTTTTTTATTTTTAACAATTCTTAATTGAGGATCTTCATCCATCATGCTGCGTTGATATAGCCCAGCTATTAAGATCAGATTAATTATTAACTCTGCAAAGTACTTAATTTTGTTCTATGGTATAGCAGACTACTATTGGGAATGGCCTCTGTCAAATTACTGCGAAGAAATTGCTTATTTTATTTCCAATATTATTATTAAAGATACTGTTTTGTTGTTGCTTAGTGGACGTGTACCTAATTTCTACCCCATCTAATGCAGGGACACTGAGCAACCCAATGAAAATGAGAAGAACTTAGGCGCAGAGAAGTTCCCAGGGGAGGAGGATAATACAAAAGTCAACAGTGAGACTCCTGCAACTGAGGCAGAGAAGGAACCTGAGGATAAGGTGTTTTATTGTGTAGCATAGTCATACATTGGTTTTACTGCTTAGTTTGTGTTTGTTTTCCCAGAATTTGATTCTGTTGGAACTTCTAAAGTATACTGTTACTCTTTTACTGAATCACTTAGTTATAGTTATTTACTTCCCTGTGTAATGTTATTAACAGGAGATGACTCTCGAGGAGTATGAGAAGATACGTGAAGAGAAGAGAAAGGCTCTGGAAGCACTGAAGACCGAGGAAAGGAAGGTTGAGATTGACAAAGAGTTGAAATCCATGCGGCTGATTTCCAACAAAAAGCAAAACGATGAAATTTTTGTCAAGCTGGTAGGACCTAGAATCCCTCACAGCTATTTGACTTTTTCCTTTTTAGCCTCGTATTGTTAAGCTTGTAGTGCTTATATTGTGTTATTTTTCACTATCAGGGCTCTGATAAGGATAAGCGAAAAGAAATTTCTGAAAAAGAAGAGAGAGCCAAAAAGGTGGGTCTATAGATCTGATAATTTAAAATAGAGCCTTTGTACAGGACATAGTAAATGAACAGGTTTTTCTGCTTTTCTACGAAACTTCTCTCTCTGTTAACATATTCTATTTGTCTGGTGGTTTCAGTCTCTTAGCATTAATGAGTTCCTGAAGCCTACTGAAGAGGAAAGAAACCAGGGAGGACGTGGTCGTGGTGGAAGAGCACGTGGGCCGAAAACAGGTTATGGTGGTGGCAATCTGGTGAGTAGAAGTAGTGTTGCAGCTCCATCTATTGAAGATCAAGGGGAGTTCCCAACCTTGGGTGGCAAGTGAGATCTACTTCTATATCTTTTTCTCACATCCCATCTTTCCTTTATTTTTGGTTTGAGTGGTAGGATATCCGCAGGAAATAATGGTGTTTTCCTGTGTAAGAAGATTTATCAAATTTAACTATTTTAAATATTTTCTCTTATTATATATCTCAGGCGTTCTTAGTAGTCTCACTTATTTCATATGGTTTTCAACATCACACGTTAGTATGGTTTTCATAATTCAGTATTATTCCTAGAATCACTTGATCTATTTGGTTGCATGTTTTGAAACCCAGCTACATATGTTGATGGTTTGGACTGATGATATGCATTTGTCCCGAAATTATGAATTGCCTTGAAAAACCCTCTGGCGGCTGTTGCTTGTCTTCATGCATTTGTCATGGTGTTTGTAGTTTGTATGCCTGTATGTGTGGTTGTACATTGTTTAGCACTCTTTTAACTGTCAGTTGAGGCGTTTGAGCTTCTTTGACCTTGACAGGCTATCGGCATCTTCATTTATGCTGTTTCTTTGCTGTCCTTTGGCTGTTTTGAAAATAGAGGTCTATGGTTATAGAACCACTACTTTAGTGTCCCTTGGTTAAAATTATACTGCCAGAACATTCCTTAGCACAGTACTGGCTGAAACCAAATTACAAAAAATTCTGAAAATTGAAACATGTTTTATTATCTTAAATCCTGACAACAAATCAAACTGCAAAAAAATCGTGATCAGATAAAACTGATCAAGTTGGAAGTCTCGGATGAGAACTTGTTTCTATCTTTAGGCGTTGGAGAATGACCTCCAATACTTGGTTTCAAATCAGTTTTCACAGCGGAGGAGTTGGAAATTCCAAGCTGTTCACTTTGAGCTTTGAATTTTGATGGTTGTGATGACAATTATAATGCTGCAACATGAGGTCCAACAGCAAGCTCGTTAATACTTTGTGATGCATAGAAGTAACCACTGTTAGCGTAATTCATCGTTGGAACCATAGATAGTCCTGCATAATTCGATCTCCCAGCAGAGCCTCCCACCTAAAATCACCAAAAAGGGAAGACAAAGTCAAGATTAGAAGAAGAAAAAAACGCCCCTTAAATTGATCTTTTCTATCGAATCCCTAGTGTTCTTTACCATGTGAGAGATGTTAGCATTGGGAGTGATCGCATAAGTTGGAGCAGGCTTTGGCCACAATGAAGGTTCTACTGATGCCCTGGTCAAAGCAGGCTTTGACCAAATTGAATTTTCCATTGAAGGCCTAGGTGTAGCTGTTGTTGCTAAGGCAGCCATTTGTTGTGTCAATTGCTTTGTAGGATTTAAGTTCTGCAAAAATACACAATGAAGTTAATAACAAACGGACCGACATCTGACTCTAACCCAATTTAGCTTCCGAACTCCGATCAGCAATTAACAAACATCGACAGATTCGGAAAACTGAGAAAGAGATGAATGCTTACAGAGAGAGCAGTATGGCGATTGCCTTTGTGATGATGGAGATCAAAGAGACTTCTTCTCTTCTTCTTAATAGAAGAAGAACTAGCAGCTTTTTGCCTAAGGAAAGATCCCTCTCCAATCACCTTTTTCCTAGCTTTTCCAATCCTTTAAGAAATATTGCATGTTCTTCCTCTGTCCATGGTACACCTGGTAGACAAAAAAGAAACATAATTTTGTTTAGAAACCATTTAGGCATTGATAAGCCTAAACCAAAAAACAAACAAAAACCCAATGATATTCCCTTCCTATTAGACAATTATATCAAAAATATCTTATCTGAATTTAAAATTCGTCAGTACCATCAGAATATAATAAAATCAAATAAAATATCTTTAATTTCCATGTTTAATGTAATCGTTCACAATAAAGAACCCATAAACCAATCTTACCGAGAACAACAAAAAAATCGTTGATATAAAGAAGAAGATAAACTAATGAATTTTAGTAAAACCGCGTACAAAAATAAGTAAAATATCTCATTAGAAAATAATTTCTTTTGTTTTTTTTTGTTTTTTCTAAAAAATTGAGAAATAAAAATTTATTACCTCTTTTTCTTTCATGTGAATCTCTTTTATTAGGACCATCAGAAAGATAACCACGATCATGATCAAGATGATTATGATGTGCATGTAATAAATTGCCCATACTCAAACTTTTCTTCATTGATTCCTCTTCTTTTTTCATAATCGTAACACCAAATAATTTCACACCCATTTGTTGTTGATGTTTCTGATCATTACATTAACATGTTCTTGAATTATGTCAATTGTTTCCACAACTTGAATATTTCCTTCCTGAATCTTTTGTCATTATAATGATTGTTTTTGTGTTTAATCAAAGTTAATTAGATGAGTTTATATAGGTGAAAAATATGACGATTTTAAATGCCTTAAAATAGAGTGAATTTATTGTGTTGTCAGATGAGCAATATCCGGTGATTAAGTCCTGTTTTGTTTGATTAAGGAAATTACACTAATTTATTTTTTTATTAGTTTTATCTAAAAATAAGATTTTTTTTTGTGGTTATTTCTTGTAAATTTTCAATTTGCTATTTTAAATTACGTTTGTTTAGTTGTTTTCTTAATTTTTGGAAATTGTTTTTTTTAATCTTGATGTGTTTATAGTTGGCAATGTATTTGGGATAAAATATCTCAACATAGTTCTTTGCAGCAACGACAACAAAGCTCAGCATTCCCGTTATCCATGATGTCCCGTTACACAAGTTCGGCCACACTCAAAGTCCGGAGCACAGTCAAGTCCGTAACAAGGACCGTATTCAAAGTCCGAAGCACAGCTAGTCCGTAGCATGGGCCGCACCAGTCCCGAAACAAGACCGATATAATCATTCTCGCAGCAGAGCTCAGGTCCGTAGCATGGACCAAAACATGGATCGCAGCAAGGTCTGAAACATGGATCGCACCAGTCCCGCAGGAAGATCACTTTCATTTTCCGCAAGCCAGGATCGCAAGCCAAGTTCGCAAGCCAGAACCACGACCCATTCCCGCAAGCCAAATAGACCAGCCCAGACCGTTTGAGGGGGAAGTTAGGTCCAACAATGAAGTGGACCTTGGTGGACACATGTTGGACGGTTGAAGAAGGGAGCAGCATACTAATCAACAAGCAGATAAGGAGGTGAAGGAAGGACAAAATTGTAATTGTGTTTCTCTGACTTTCCTTTATAAGGAAACAGATAAGAACAGACAAGAGGGCTTCTTCTTCTGTGAAACTGATCTCACCAAAATCCAGAGCTCCAATGGGGTTTTCTGTACTTGTAACCTCAATTCTGATCAATAAAACCTTTCAATTTCATGACCCGTGGACGTAGGCTATTCATAGCTGAACCACGTTAAATCGCTGTGTTCAATTTCTTCTCCTTGCTTTGATAATTCTGTTGATGATTTGTGGTTGTTTTTGCTGAGTAGAATTTTGGCATAAACAATTTGGCGCTAGAAACATGGAGTGTGTAAAAGGATTCATCCTACCTGAAAGTAGAATAGTTGAGAATTAAGGATTTTGGTTTTTCTTATGGTGAAGAGAGAAGATAGGGAGAAGGTTTTTATTTTCTTTCTTTTTCTTTATCTTCTGCTGTTCCTCCCCAGTTCTTTACCTGTGAGGAAAAATCAAGAAGATTAAAGTAAGATTTGAGCTGGGAGAACATGAAAAAGTTCAAGGATTGTTGTTAAACACGTTACCGATGTTAAGTAGGAGAAAAAGCTGTTAACTTGAGAAGAAGTCAAAAGGTTAGGGATTTGAGAGGGAAATCGAAAATTTGGGATTTCAATGGATCATGAGATTATATGAAATTCAGTTGAGAATTCAGTTACTGATGAGTGGAAAACAAAAGGGTTCGGTGTGAATTAGAAAACAGGGATCAAGAATTGCTTGAATTTGAAAATTAGGGATCTCAATGTTCTTCCTCAAAATTGACAACAAGAATCGATACCAACAACAACTTGAGACGAAGATTCAATCGATTCAGTCATCAGAAAAATTGAATTGAAAAGATAAGTTTACATCTTTTGATTTTATTTAATTTGATTTCAATCATTCTTTCTCAGATTTCGAAATGAAATTTAGGGAAAAAAATTTAGGATTCATCATTGAGATTTGCTTGATCTCTCAATTTTTTACCCAGATCAAAAATCTAACCTCAGATTTCCGATAAGAACACCTTAATTTACGTTACCCATAGTTTTATTTCAATTTTCTCTCACTTTCAATTTTTAAGAATTTCTGCCTTCTCATGATCAGTTGTTAACCCCTTTACCCACCAAACCGTTTTGAATTTGGTTTACGTCTATGTTCAGAAAGAACATTAATTTCAAGTATGATTTATATTGTTACATCATAAGCTTTTCTCACATGTTCAAATTGAAACCATGTTTAAATGATTAGGTAGAGCTAAATTTTCTTGTGAGTTCAAATGATAAGCTAATGGTTCTTTTTAATGATTTAACAAGAGGCATTGAAAGGTGCAAATTAGCAGTGAACTACAATTTTGTAGGTCAAGTTCAAGCAAGGTGATGAGCATGACGGTGTTTCTCTTTTTACAAGTCAGTGCTTCATGCAATAAGGAGTTTACAAACAGCTGTTGTTTCACATCCTCCCTAGGGGAGCATGCCTATGCCTTATCTCAAAATATAGGCAACCCACGAGTACCAGTGATAGCACTGAAGCGGGTACTGGACACATTCCACCATTCCAGCGCACCATGCTGCAGATCCTACCTCACAAAAGTAAAGCAATGATGAATTCGAACTGATACTACAATGAACTGAAATCCCTAAGAGAGGCATCAACAACTCTAAGGATCACGTACAAAAACAATGAACTCATACATGATAAGTGTTCGTTATCTCATTTTCATTTACATCTCATTTTTCAGGAATAGTTTTAAAACTTAAGAGTGCTGCATATCCTAATATGTGCAATATGAATCCTAAGCCCTATTTGTTACTTGAAGTATTAACATTCTCGCATATTGGCATTGAAATTCTCCTCCCGTGTTAAATACTTATATAGGTGTGATTTAGAAGATTGTAAGGCGAGGGAACTTTTTCTTTATCTATTCTCTTGTGTAAGTCATATATTATCTTTTTGTCCTTATACTCAGTTGGTTTAGTCAGCCTGTGCCAAGCATTCTAGAGATATCAAGTATTTATTGGATTAAATGGAGACAGGTTTTGCTGATAGAACTGACTGTTTCCAATTTATTCAAAAAATTTAGGAGTGTATCGTAGCGACTTAGGTCTCATAGTCTTGCGTGTTTTATGGTCATAACTTAACTATGCATATGCCTCACTGTGATATAATTTTGTAACTTGTAACGTGAACATTAGTAGGAAAGTTTAGCAACAAACTGAGTGTCTCATTTTATTCAAGAAAATATGCAGACCTTCAACTTGAGTTATCTCAGACTTTTAAAAGCATAGGCTTGCTTGACTAGGTGTAACTCAAACTCAGAAGAGATAAGTGTACAATCTATTATTTACTATAATGTATTTATTAATGCCTGATTTTGAATGCAAAGTGCAGAACATCTTTTTTCAGGAGAAAAATGAAGATGGCCTTTCATTTTGAATTTGGATTATATAAGCTAATATTATGTTCATTTCATCTTGTTTGTTAAATTGACGGAAGTATCTGGTTTCTAGTCTGTGGATTGTGTCCCAATCAGTCATCTATATTTATAGCTTACCCGTCACCCTTCGCTTACCGATCGTACAGCTCGAAAGAAAGTAAATTAATCTGTGGGATAAGAACCGACTTCTCAGTAAACTCATTAGTGATACTCACCTGTATATGTTGAATCTTGGTTTAAGTTTGTAGCTGAATTTTCTTTCCGTTGATTCAACTGTTTTGTAGCCTCTATAGACATAATTAGTACCTAAAGTAAACATCTTTCATGCCTATATTTATTAAATTTAGAAAATGAAACATATGACACTTCAGGTTGATCGAAGAAGCATGAAGAAACTATTCTCATTTTGAGTTCATTTTTAAAGAACATACTTTGTTTATCAGTTCATGTTTAAGCTATTTTGGATGTTGACTCGTTGAGCCCTTATAGAATTGAACTAATATAAACTTGTGAACTGAGTGCAGAGTTGTACTAATATGGACTTTTTAACTGATTCTATTGCCCTCAACTCCAAGGCGAGTTTATGTGATTACTATGATACTAAGAAGGATAACCTGACAGTGGTGTTCAAGGATCTTGGTCCACAGGATACAAGGAGATTTTGCCATCCGATTTCTTGCATTTCAATCGATGACCTCCAGATGAAGATTGTCTTTGGGTTTGTGACCTGTGCAAATTTTTCAATTGAATGCTTTGTTCTCTTGCTGCAAAGCTTCACATAGTCGTAATTGATTGGAAAGCAGGCCCTGACATATAACACCAAAGCCTTATTTGGAAGCTCTTATGCCGAAAGAAAGAAGTTAACGTCAAAAGCTTGTGGCAGACAATATAGTTTGTACAACAATTAATGAAAATAATTCTTGCTCGAAGACAACTCTTCACACAGTTGAATGTTGCAATTCTCACAACAAGTCTCTTCAAAGAGCTAAGTATTTTTGTGATCATTTTGTTGGTTTGGTATATAAGTATTAGAAACCAGATTTTACCCCAATACTCACACAATTTCAATTGTATCCAATTGTATGCATGATATGATAAAATGACTCAATATCTGCTCATAACTAGACTGTGAATATTACTTGCTTTGGAATAATTTTGAGACTTGTAATTCTTAACATGAATAGAGAGATTTAGTAACCAACTGAATGGGATCTCATTGATTTATGAAAACACCTAGTTGATGCATATGATGCACTAACGCATGACTTTTGACTAATGATAAGCTACCAAAATCTTTTGATTTTTGGAGAAAAATGATTTATCTAGTTTTTATCATTACTGTATGACTACTCTAAGTGAGTCAAATTTTGTGTCTAGTGAATATATGTTTAAACATTAGTTCTTCTCTACCTTACTATGCGCAAATGAATATATATAGCTGCTAAAAAATGTTGCGGCGTTTGAGGCTGTTGGGAAGTCGTCACCTATTCATATACATCATGTTGGAGTTACATCTTGTTAGAATCACATCTTGATACCTAGTTGTTCTTCTGCATTAGTTGGTTTTTATATACCTTGTTGCAATGTTGTTTAAGATAACTTGAAGATAACATGAATTGGACTGTATATGAGTCATTTTGGATAATTGGCATGATTATATTTCATACTTGTTAGAAGTAATGGTACATATAGAAAATACTGATCTCTTATACTGTTTGCGATGTTTCCCACTACCAAAGAATGGATAAAGTATGGCATGAGTTTAATGTGTGTTATTCATATAATGAATGTATGAACTGCAGGGAAGGACTGATTATAATAGCCTGAATTAGGCTGGAATAGACGGAAAGCAGACTAGACTCTGCTGGATTTTCTTTCCAGCGAGTCGACTCACTGAGTTTGATCCAACTCAGTTGAGCAACACCAATTAGACCGAGTCAGATTAGATGACTCGGCTAAACCATCTTTCCCTCTTGACTATTGACTAGTGACCATTACGTGGACCATCAGTTGACCATTACTTTGACTCAAAATTCTTTGCTTATGATTTTGTGTGACGTTATAAAAAATAAATAAAAAATAAAAATAATTATAATTATAATTATAATTATAATAAATTAAATTAAATTGTTATAGCTACATAATTATTATCACAGCTTCAACAGATGAGACAGGACATCCGCTGATCCACAAGCATCAAAAAAGATAAATATACACTATCTTTTTTAATTTTAATTTCGATTATAATGTTTATAATGTTAATTGCGTATCCTAAGTAGCAACTTAAATAATTCTTAACTATTATTTTTAAATGATTCAATCATGATATACCTTGATTGTTTAAAAAGCATGAACTTATTTAATTTATAAATAGCACAACTATATAATGAATTAGATGATAAAAACATCTTAACCAGCATCCACTATTCGTATTTTGCTTGAATATTGCAAGTCATTTTCTTATGTATCATATATTTTTAACTGATCAATTGCTTTCAATGGCATCCGAGTCACATGTGATATCATGCACCATGATAGTTAGTCCCATAATCATCCATGTTAGCAACCTATCGATCTAATGTGATGTTATGAAATGTGAAGATACCTATGTAAGACACTTCAGGGATGCGGCAGCCATGCAATAATGATGCACTAGGGGGCATGCTATAAAGAAACCAAAGTTTTAGCTGAGAAATGAGCTAAATACTGTGCGCCAATTAGGTATTTCATTTTAATAATCTACTAACGTCAAATAAATATAATATTATATTTCACGCCATTTTGTGTTATGTGCCATGTACTTCTTAACATAAGGGAGCAATTGATAGATACTTCATATAAGTTGTCGACAAATGATACTTCTAATGGATTATGCTTCAAGCGAAGAATGCTCAGTAAATACTTCTATATATTCCGGATTTCTCATATTAATTCGAAGGACGGTATTTCTTATTTTCTTCAAGATATTGCTCATGTTTTATTTAAAATACATCTCATAGTTTTCTATATATACTTCTCATGTATATAGAAGAATATGAGATGTATCTTAAATAAGAAATGAGAAATATCTGGATGATTCTCAAGTATACTTCTCATATACATTTCAGGTATATTTCTTAACGTTATTTCTCCATTCAGGAGACAGTCTCTTCGGAAACAATAAATCTATGGAATGCACAATAATTTTCTCCATGCCCGAGAAAATTAAGTGTGTGTTCCTGAGTGCTCAGTGGATAGAGACAAATTTATAGACCACACGCTAGTTTTCTCCATGCCCGAGAAAATTAGGCGTGTGTTCCTGAGTGCTCCGTGGCTGGAGACAAATTCGGGACCGCATCCAAATTTCCTCCTAACCAGAGAGAAGATGCATGCGTTGTATTCCCATAACATGACTCCGTGGAAGGAGGTAAAATTCTAAATTTTAATGTATATACAAACATTTGGGACCACCTTGTAGCTTACTCCTGGCCCGAGTGAGACTCGTATGTGTTGGGTTGCCGAATGACATGACTCCATGGAAGGAGGTGCTCTCGGGCACAAAATTCCATAATAATAACCCAGGGTACAAAGGAACCTTGCGGTTGAAAACTAACAATCAGTATATATATATTTGTATACAAAATTTTATTTTGCAGGGACAAAAATACAACACAAAATGAAAATGCACGAGCAACATCAACCACCACATTATGATTCGGACGAGACGTGAAGTCGTTTTCTTAAGAGTTTTTCTTCGAACAACTCTCAAGAAAAGGGGGCATGTTTTAAGTACCAAAAATCCGCTCCAACACGTGGCAGCAACGACAGCAAAGCTCAGCATTCCCGCTACCCATGATGTCCCGTTACACAAGTTCGGACCACATTCAAAGTCCGGAGCACAATCAAGTCCGTAACAAGGACCGTACTCAAAGTCTGGAGCACAGCTAGTCTGTAGCATGGACCGCACCAGTCCCGAAACAAGACCGATACAATCATTCCCGCAGCAGAGCTCAGGTCCGTAGCATGGATCGAAACATGGATCGCAGCAAGGTACGAAACATGGATCGCACCAGTCCCGAAGGAAGATCACTTTCATTTTCCGCAAGCCAGGATCGCAAGCCAATTCCGCAAGCCAGAACCGCGACCCATTCCCGCAAGCTAAATAGACCAGCCCAGACCGTTTGAGAGGGAAGTTAGGTCCAACAATGAAGTGGACCTTGGTGGAAACATGTTGGACGGTTGAAGAAGGGAGCAGCACACTAATCAACAAGCAGATAAGGAGGTGAAGGAAGGGCAAAATTATAATTGTGTTTCTCTGGCTTTCCTTTATAAGGAAACAGATAAGAACAGAGAAGAGGGCTTCTTCTTCTATGAAACTGATCTCACCAAAATGCAGAGCTCCAGTGGAGTTTTCTGTACTTGTAACCTCAATTCTGATTAATAAAACCCTTCAATTTCATGACCCGTGGACGTAGGCTATTTATAGCTGAACCACGTTAAATCTCTGTGCTCAATTTCTTCTCTTTGCTTTGATAATTTTGTTGATAATTTGTGGTTGTTTTTGCTGAGTAGAATTTTGGCATAAACAATTATCAAGGATAACATGGAGATGTTCTAAGGGTTGATTCAGCGTCAGTTGTCTCGCTTGCTTGCTTGCTGAAGGATGCATCATTTGGTTTGGTGTTGCATTTAATAAAAATGGGAGAAGGTGAATATCAAATTTCTCCCGAATTTCACATTATAGAAATATGAGTAAGACTTATATAGAAAGGGGATGTTTACTGAAATTGCATCATGCCCAAAATGTATCATTTTCCTTGTTTTTCTTACCCGTGGATGCATCATGTTGATATGTTTCTTTCTCAGAGAAGCGACATTTGCGAATGCATTATGTTGTTTACCAGTGGATGCGTCATGATTATGCAGTGTTACTTACCCAGTTACTCGTGGATTTATCATGATGCAAATGCATAATGTTGCCATATTGCTTGCTCAGAAAACCAAAATTTTCCTATGTTTGCTTGACCAAGGATACATTATAATGCGAATGCATCGTTATGCATTATACTAATGCGCATGTAAGTTTGTCTCGAGCAAGAGAATGCATATTTGTAAACTAAGTGGCTTGTGAACCGTTTGCGGAAGTCCCGTGGCCTATAAGAATTAGGCGTTGCTCGGCTTTTAGCCTTATGACACAAGTTGGAAATTGTTGGTGACACAAATTTCACATACAATGTGTCCTATATTGGTTTTTGATTTCCGTGATTGCTTTTCCTTTACTTGGATTTAATTTCTAGTTCTATTCGTGATGCATGGACTACGGTCGTGCTTGATCTCTTTGCGGTCTGGAGGATGGTACGTAGGAAGCCACATTAAGGTTCAACACTAAGGTGATTCCTACCATTTGTCTCTTCGTATAAGACGATAAATGATTATCACCACCCATGGTAACTCATGTCATGTTGATTCGGCGTACGAGATAAGAGATGATTGTTACCACATTCGGTGCATATCACCTACTGAGAGATGATTACAATCTTTTGAGACAATCGATAACATTAAATAATTAGTTGCACTTTTTCTGTTAGCTGGATGTTCATACTACCTAGTGAATTATGCGCCATTGGCATGCTCCAATCGTGAATTTTTCATGGCCAACATGAGCTAGACAACCCAAATGCTCACTTGCATCACAAGGAGGTCGTACAACGCAAGATGGCATATGAATGGTTGTTGCATCTTTGACATGATCAAAATTATTTGCATGCATTTAACACATTATCGAAGCGTGTAAGAGGAATTGGTTTCCACAAAAGAATGTTGGGGAAATCATTTGACGGATTCGATAACCTTTGCAAAGAGATTGACCTTTGGAAGAATTCGAGTATACCCATTTGCAGGATGGGATATGGGCACGAAAATAGGTCTAAAATGGTTTATGTAATAGTCCAAGACAGGACCAAGGTCTGATAATACTTGCAAATCAATGGAGCATGTTAAATGCATCATCATTATCAGTTATTCAACAAGGAAAGGTGTGTGGTGCTTGGAAAAAAGTTGTTTAATATTTGGAAGAACCTAATGGGGAGATTTTACAGGGTTAACGTGCCAAAGAGTAAATATCATGTATGACACATGCTGGTATAAGTATGGCTCCATAGAGACACTTGTGAGTTACTTATGCCTTTACACACTTAGAAGAATAAACGGGTAAGATAGAATGGTACAGAGTTGCGTTTATAGAAACCATGCTTATAAAGCATGTTAGGATAAAAAATTCGATGGACATTTGCTTAGTAAGAACGAATCTACTGTGAAATTTTATATCCCGATTACTCATTTAAATGGCGCATCGGAGAGTTGAAACTTGTCAACTAGGCTTTTGGGACGAAAATTTTCCGGTCCGTCATAACAACAATATGATTATGACGATTTCCGCAAGGATTAGTCCACCAAAAAAATATGAAAAGTGGAGCTTGATTATTTTGTGGATTTCCCCGAATAATATACTTCTATGGATGGTAAGCTATCTCAAGAGCCATGATTCGTCCCGTTCTGAGTTGAAATGAAAAATATATGGTCAATAGTGTGATGATATCGATTTTCTTAGGTGTTTGTCGATAAAAAGTTATGAAAATGGCGCCTGATTTTTATGTGGACTTTTCTAAATAAAATGCTCCCTCCATTTCAAAAAGATAGGCTTGTTTTAGATGTAATTTGTACATGAAACAAGTCTATCTTTTTAAAACGGAGGTATTATTTTAAACTATCGAAGGAGACCTAATTTGTTTTGAGAGTTTGAAGCTACAATAGTACATATTCCGGAATTAGAGTTACGTTAGAGTTACAAGTAGGTTTAAGAATCCTGACTAATTTTAGGCCTACCCAATTTTGTTCCCACCTAGGTGAGTGATGCGTGTCGTGGGTGTAATCAAATTAGTGATCTTGTTTCCACTCAATTAAAGAATAATATAATGGAAGTCAAGTTCGTTCCCACAAGGAGCGAGGTTTTCTAGTTGTCAAACGTCACAAAGGGAGGTTTGTTTTAGGTTGAAAATAACTAACAAAGCAATTAAAAGTTATTAAGATGCAAGAAATGGAGAAAAATATGATCGAGGAATCCTTCTTCGTTACTAAACAATCATTGGATTAGTATACTCATCTATTATTCATTCATTACAGATTATCCCCAACCATAGAATAGAAGGTACACTTAGCCATTCTCAAAACTCCTTTTATCACCGGATAACAGGTACGCTTAAGTCACTGGATTCTATTCAGCTGAGCTACCTTGAGGTTAGCTTACAAGATGTAACTCAATCGAATGCTTTAAGGTTTGTGAATTTAGGTTTAATCCTAGTAGTTAAACTCAGTACGCTCGGTCCACTTTCTAGTGTTGTTTCTACACGCGATTGCTCCACAGAATCCCTGTGTAAGGTGTCACGTTCTCTACTTATGTAAGATGTTATGACACAATTACGGATACCCAACTCTTACTAGTTTTAGATTAATTAACAAATCAATTTAGTTGTCCACCTAAAAAATCTATCAATCAAGCATAAACATTCATATTAGTAAAAACAAACGATAATCATGTGAATGACTTCAAAATAGATTCATATATAATAACTCAAATCATGTCTAGAACTTAGACTTCATCCTCAATCAATTAGATTTTTAGCTACTCATGGATGTAGTAACATCCATGTTATACATGTAAGAAAAGTTAAAAGATATCGTTACGATTGAAGAGAACCACTCCGAAATCCTAGCTTTTGCTCCGTTGTGTTGTTGATCTTCTCCAAGACTTGCAGATTTGTGTAAAAGGTATATTCTTCATGTCTTGGGAGTCTTCTTACATAGTTCTCTTGATATCTAGGGCTTAGAATCCTCCCGGGCCCATGTTCTCCCCAAAATAGAGTTAAAAACGTATTAAAAACGTCCCAGAACAGTGTCAGGTTCAGCTACTATTGTGTATGGATTACTGGACGAACCTGACAACCTTTATTTTCTCCAGACGCGTATCAGGTTCGGATACTAATGGGATTTGACTTAGTGGACGAACCTCTTTCTGTACACTCTTATTTTTCATCAAAAACGCACTCCAAAGTTCGGCTACTATCCTTGTTTCACTTTATTGGCCGAACCTTCTGGACACTTTGTTCAAAACTCATTCTTAGGTTCGACTACTATCATAAAATCAATTTATAGCCGAATATCTCTCTGTAGACTTGTGGAAAAACTTGATTTTTCAGCTCCAGGTTCGGCTACTATTTGAACCGAATGATTATCAACTGAACCTTTTTCTGCGGACTCAAATTCTCCAAAAAAAAATTCCCATATCTTCTTCGTCCAATGTCGGAATGGCCTTATTCTTTTTACGTTGGCTTCTTCTTTCAATTTCTTCAAGATAGAGGTGAAGAATTCTGGGTTTGAACAACTTCCAAGTGGTCTTCTTTGTAGACTCCGTTTCCTTAGCACTTTTGTAGCAATTTCCTTGATTTCGGATGATTCACCTAATATAAGACATAAAATAGAAAATAAACATAATAACAAAAAATATGCAAGAATTATAGCAAATATTAGTATGGATTTGACATTAAAACCATGTGAATTATGTACTTATCAGTGAGGGGATAATGGGTGTCTAAAAAGGGTAAAACTACTAAATTACCCTCACTAGTTAAAACTTATATTTCTATCCTCATCCCTACTACTTCCAATCTATTTCTATTTCCCCCAAAAACCAATCAAAAACAAGAATCTTTTTCCTTTTCAAATCATTTTTTTTTTTAAATTTTCATAATTTTGGAAAAAATTTGGGTTCAAGAACAATCCCCCAATTAGACACTTACACGATGGCCGATTGTTCTTGATATTCTTGACCCATGAAGAATATCAACCAAGAATCGGCATATGTTCTTCATTTTTATGGCCGATTGTTCTTGATGTTTTTTTCAATTTTTTTGTCCAGAATCGGTGGATAAGGTTCTCCACGTGTGCCGATTCCAAAAAACTCAAATTCAAAAGTTTTTCTGCAATTTTTTTACCTAGATCGGTGGATATAAATGCACTTATCCACCGATTCTAAACTTGACATTTTCTTCCTTGGATAAGTGCATCTACCGATTCTGGGCAAAAAAAAATTGTATAAAAACTTTCGAATTTGAATTTTTAGAATCGGCACACGTGAGGAACCTTATCCACCAATTCTGGGCAAAAAAATTAAAAAAATAACTATCATCTTGAGTTTTTTTAACAAATCTGTCGATATGAATGTCAAAATCGACCGATTCTAGAGTGTGATTTTTTAAAATCGGTTTATATGAGCATCTGTATCTGCCTATTCTTCATGTTCTTCGTCAATGAAGAACATCAAACCAGATCGGCATACGTGTGTCAGCGCATCCACCGATACTAGTTTGATATTTAAAAAAGAAAATCAAAAGTACTCAACTTTTTTATGTTTTAACTATTCATTAACAACAACTAATTTCACAACTAAAATAATTAATCCACAACTAACATAATTAATTAACATTAATTAAACATATTAGTCATTGATAAAAATAGTTAAATAAAGAGTTTTTTATTTTATTTTATGATGATCATATTTTAACTTTTAATGGTAGGCCTGAAATAAAACAGATAGGCCTAATATTAGTCAGGTTTAAGTTTAAGAATATCGTTTTCCCCTTCCCCACTTGTTAGGTTTAAGTTTAAGAATATCGTTTTCCCCTTCCCCACTTGTTTTGATAGGTTGTGTAGCGTAAATGATTTTTTATTTGGGGGCAGCACTTTGTGAAGTCATGTGGGAAGACATTTACCCTTTTGTTACTTTGGTATTGAGGACAACATGGATGATGTTTGTTGCAATGGTTATTTTGTTGAGCAATCATTAAAACTTCTCTTCAATTTTGTGGCTTATTTAGATTTCACCAGGAGATAGCACAATCAACAAAGAAACTGCACATTATGGCCGGACATCCAAAGAACAGACATCTGATTTCAACCAAAGTAACCATGTATGATAGATTACAAATCCAAAGAACCTGTAAATTCAACATAGGTAAGAAATTTTATAATAACGACTGTAGTAACATAGGTACAGTTCTAGTTATAATCCCCAGTGAAATCTTATTTCTAGTCCTTTTGTATCATCTTTGTCATCATTCATCAGGTATCAACACCACGGAGCCTGATGTCTTTCGACTCTCAAGATCTGAATGAGCCTGAGCAGCTTCTGATAGAGGGTATGTGTGGTTGACACGAACACGCAACACACCTGCATCAATATTTGCAAAAACTTCCCCTGCAGCTGCAAGGAGCTCGTCTCGAGTTGTGTTGTACTGGAAAAGTGAAGGCCTTGTTAAGAACAAGGACTTCGCAGCTAGGACAGACAATGGAACAGGTTCAGGTGTCCCCGATGATTGCCCATAGCTCACCATGTACCCACAAGTCTTTAAGCATGCTAATGATCCCTGGATAACAAGATCCTTTTTAGTAACAATAACCGAGTGCATCGAAAACCATGAAGGGGAAAGCTTCAATCTAAAGATGGTTTTTACTGTACAATTTAATCTATACTAGAGAAACCTGTGTACAAAACCCCATATTGGTAATTCCTAAGAGTTTCACCAGAAAGACTTGTACTGATTAGGGTGAAAGAAGAGGATACCACTGATTACCTGGAATGTATCTTGTCCAACAGCATCATAGACGACTTCAACTCCTTTTCCTGATGTTATTGTGTTGACGGCAGCAACGAAGTCCTCATTCTTATACACAATAACGTGGTCGCATCCATCCTCCTCAGCCTGTACCGCCTTTTCTTCCGTTGAAACAGCTCCAATAACTGTTGCGCCGAGGGCTTTTCCCCACTGACACAAAAGAGACCCGACTCCACCAGCCGCTGAATGGACAAGAATGGTGTGTCCTGGTTCGACCTGCATTACTATGTTTTCAGTCATCAATGCATGAGTTATGTAATACCAAAAAGAAGTCTGTGTAAAATCACAGCAACACACTTTCAGAACATAGAGAATACCTATGGTTGCAGTTCCAAACAGTTTTTCAATGTATAACTTCCAAATTATACAGAAAAACATTGAAATCTGTGCTGAATCAGAATCGTAAACTGTAAAAATAACAATATCGAACCTTAAAGCAGCACCGAACTAGGAATTGAGCAGTCATCCCCTTAAGTAGGACAGATGCTGCAATCTTAGGGTCTATAGAAGGAGGGACGGTGATTGCAACATTAGCAGGAAGTATTTGTTCTTCAGCATAGGAGCCCATTGGTTGACCACAATAAGCAACGACATCACCAACTTTTCTTCCAGTTAATCCGGGGCCAACAGCTGTTACCACCCCAACTGCTTCCTTACCTGAAAAGTGACCAACCGAAGTTTAAGCATACGCGCATGAAAGACCGATTCCATGTGTTTGTAGCAGACATTTATCAAGTACTTGGAAACCACTCAACTACTCAAATTTATCGAAAATGTTTGTGCTAAATATCATAATCATCCTAATTTTTATAGTAAATTAGAGAGGACTTGTAACTAACCAGGAGTAAAAGGCATTGTAGGAGCTTTGTAGACCCCTTTACGGAAATAAACATCAATGAAGTTGACTCCGATAGCCTTGTTTCTCACACGGATCTCACCATCTTTTGGCTCTCCTATTTCCACATCTTCCCATTTTAGCACCTATCATAAGAAACAACTTTCAAATGTATCTGATACAAACAATATTATTACTCAGGATAGGATCTTTTTTCTTGTTCTAAAGCAAAGGGGTTGGAAATCAGTTAAGCAAACCCCAATTTACCCACAAGTTTAGTGGTGGGTGTTGGTTGTGGTGAGTGGTAGTGGTGGCGGGTAATAGGTGGTGAGTGTTGGTGGTGGTCCATGCAGACCCAACTATCACCCATCACCCACCACCACCACTGAATCAAAACAAAGAAGAAATAAAGTTTTAATGGTTGATCAAAAACAAGATGTGGGTTTTAGTTACTGAATTGAAAAAACAAGAAATGGGTTTCAATAATTGATGATCAACAAAACAAATCATTTAGTCTAAAGAATCAATTCAAGTCACAGAATTAATATTTACATAACCCATGTGATCATTATGCAAAATCAAATAAGATTGTTAGTTAGGTTTGAAAGTAGTACCTCAGGTCCTCCAATTTCATGAACTCTGATTGCTTTCACCATTTCAGCTGACTTTGTTACTGCAAGTGTTGTGAAGAAATTTATTTTCTTGTGATTTTGAGAATTTCTTTGTAGAATTTGTGGAAATCATTTTTGATGTGAGAAGAAAGGGTTTTGCAAAGGTTGTCTGAGTAGGAGTTATGACCATTAGGTGGAATTTGGGAAAGTCCAGAAGCTGCCATAAGCCATAGTTTTATTTTTTACTTTTTAACTTTGCACAGTGTAAATACATGTTCGCCTCTTTTGAGTTGTACCTTCCCTAAATTAACCAATAGGGTTATCAATGGGTACCCATTATCCGAAACCGGATGAATTGGATTCGGGTTCTAGAATTGGATCAATTAGACATTTAGATATCCGATGGGTATATTTAATTTGGACCCGAAATCTTATTAGGTTTAATCGGATATATCCAACGGATACCCAATACCGGTTTATTTTATTTTTTTAATTAATTTTTTATTAAAATTATAAAGGTTTTTTTAGGTTTGACTTTGATTTGTTCTCATTTTCTATTTTTTTCTTATATTTAATCTTTATTTAGATTATTAATTAAAAAATAACGATAAACTTGTAAAAGCATAATTTGGATTCAAACAAAAAAGAAGAAGATATCAAGATTTTAGCTTATATTGACAAAACTGAATTTTCGTCAATTAGATTTTTGGATCCACCATTAATAAAACATGAATATTAAGTCTAAATTATGTGTCTAAAATGTCATTTTACGAAAACTCCGTAAATGTAAAAAGCTGGGTTTCAATTAGGAATTTCTTAGCTAGAATGAGAATCATTTCTATTCCCCTCACTGGCTAAGCCAAAACTTTTAACTACATTATAACTAAGAAATGTGTTATAGTGCTTGCCCTTAGCTATAATAATGCACTGCCATAGTGTTTGTCCTTAGGCCAAGCACTATGGTGAGGCTTTTATCTTAGCTATAACTTAATTATAGTTATGTAAAAGAGGCTCCAAAAACAATCACTTTGGGTTCCGTATATTTTTTAGCTTATATTGACGGATACTCAGTATCTGTCAATATGACTTTTGGGTCCACATTAAATAAAGCCGAAAGAGAAAGTAAAATTATGGGACCCAATAATTAACATTTTTGACGAATACCCAGTATCTTTCTTCCATTTTTTAGTTATAGCTGGGATCAGATGTATGTGCTTTGCTAGCTAAGCTAAACCTTGCAGCCACATTATAGCTAAAAAATGAACCATAGTGGTTGGCTTTAGTTATAATGTGGCTAAAGCTAAACTAAAAACACCACCATAGTATTTGGCCTTATAGAGTAGAGACTATAATGAAGGGTATTTTTGGAAGTCTATTTTTTTATTATTATTTGGTTAAAAGTCATCCAGTTTCAGGGGTCTAAGATTAAGCAAGCAATGTGACAAACATAAACTCCGTATTTTTTATTTTATTTTTTTAACCTTTTTAAAAACTATCTACAAGCCCAAGTAGTTAGACAAAGAAAAAAAGAAAAATCCCTCCACTTTGATGCTGACAAATTTCGAACTCAGATCGTTGATATCTCACCCAACAATTTTACCATTGTACTACAGTGATATCACCTGATTCATCTGGATCTGACTCAATGTGTTTGTTTGTTTAGTCAGACATGACTCAACTGATTCAAAATTATGCGATTCAGTGGCTTGGAACCATGTGTTACTATGTTCTATGACTCAAACGGGTCCGGAAGATATCAGTTCTGAGTCAGGTAGTGAGACAGATCTGACAAAAACTAAAAAATAAACGGTCTGACATTTGACTCGTGCCAAGTCAGATTCAGACGCCGATTCAGCAAAAAAAAAATGTTGTAAGATTAAAAAATCAACAAAGAGAAAAATCAATTTGGGAATCTAAATAGATCGAAGCAAGAAAGAAGAAGAACGAAAAAAAATTACAACAAGAAACAAAACAAATCTCAGAGAAAACTAAGAACGAGATCGAGAAAAAAGCTACAAACAGTAGCACATAAGAAGATTTATGAGAAAATGAGAGAATACCCAAAAGCTAAGAAAAACTTCACAAATCTTCTATAATGGTGGATCGAAGTTATAAAGCACGAACAAATCTGATAACAGAGTGTACTTAAATAGAGAAAGAAAGTAATTCTTGAATTAAATGAAACAAATAAATTTCTTACATATTTAGACATGTGCGGAGCCAAAAAAATTTCTATGGGGAAGCAATTTTTTTTAGGGTAAGCAAATAGGCAAAAACGGACTTGGGATAGGTAAAAATGAGCTTAATAGCCAACCCAGCAGGGTAGGCACTTGCCTACCCTTTTGATGCGTATCGTAAGTGCAATAAATTACTCATCATAGGTATACGTGTCGTAAGTGCAACAAACCTTTTACGTGATCCTCATCATAGGTATCCAATGAATCATTTACCTCATATGTGTCATGGTCCTCTATCAAACTTTTTGAAAGCCATTCTTTATCGGTTTCTGCTTCAATCGAAATGTCAGCATCATTATTATCCTTGGCAAGCTCAATTGGGTCTTCCACAATATTAATAATCAATTTGGTTTCTTTCCCAATCTCTATCTCTTCAACACACTCATCATCAGAATCAGAGTCTCCTCCCAGGAAGTCTAGTTCTTCATTTGAGTATGTTACACCATTTATAACAATAGATATGCCATATCCAGTCTCCTCCTTTGAATAGACGAATGATCGTTATTATTATCCGGAGGTGGCATAACTTCATCTTTGTTACACATAATTTCAAAAGGTTGATCATTTTTTTTCATTTCCTCCCTAATTTGATCAATGTTTCTTTTTAAGTTGTCCATGCCTTCTCCGCTTCTTGGAGTGATTCATCTATGTTCTGAAAATATTGAACCATGTTCCTTTGACACTCTTCTACCATAGTACAGAAAGTATTAATTTATCTTCAAAACTCAAGACTTTTTGATGTTGATGTTGAGGTTGGACTGATTGATCAATTTGAATGTAAAGTTCTTCCATCATGGTACACATCTATTCTTCAACACTAGAAGAAATAATATTAGAAGCATAACTATCCTCCCATGATAAGGTTGATATGTATGAGAATACCCATAAGGTTCCGTAGGGTATTGGTCATAGCCAAAAGATTGGTTTTGATTATACCCTTGGTATGGTTGGTAGTTTTCATAAGAATGAGATTGAAAACCATATTGATCACCACTATAATATGATTGATCTTGTGCACTATACATGTTATATCCGTAAGAAAACATGACGACTCACAAGAATAAAAGATAAAATATACAAAAATCTAAAACAAAAACAAAAACAAAAAGTGAAACTTACAACCTGTTTTCAGAAAAACGTGAAAATACCTAAAGAAAAATGTGAAAAATACTTAAACTACTAAAACAAGCTACAAAATATAACAAATCAATTAACCACTGCTTCCCGGCAGCGGCGTCAAAATTTGGTGCGTGTCGTAAGTGCAACAAATTACTCAAGATATTTCTCACTAATTAACTAGTAGTCTAGTAATATAGCGATAATAAGGATCGTTCCCACAGAGAAATGTGTAATTGAGATGTTATTTAGATTATCAAAACTATGATAAAAGTAAATATTAAGGGGGGATTGGTTTAATTAACTAATAAGAACAATAAAGAAAATAATAAGAAAGTAAGATGATTAGGGAGTCCTTTGTCGTTACCAAACATTAACTCGAGTAGTATACTTATCTATCATTCGTCAGAATCATTCATCACCAACCGTAGAATAACAAGTAAGCTTAGATATCCCAAAAAATTCTTATATCACCGGATAACAGGTACGCTTAGTCACCATATTCTATCCAACTGAGCCGCCTTGAGGTACACTTACAAGGTGTAACTCGATCAAACGCTTTAGGATTTGTGAATTTAGATTTGATCCTAGTAGTTAGACTCAGTACGCTCGGTCCACTTGCTAGTGTTGTCTTCACACACGATTTATCCACAAAATCCCTCTGCAAGGTCTCACGTTTTCTACTTGTGTAGGAGATAATCGACAATTACGGATCGCTCAACTCTCTACTAGCAATAGAATGATCAATAGATTAATCTAGCATGCACTCCAAACAATCTAAGAAATCAATCATAAATCATAGATATAGTAAAAACAAACGATGATGATAATAAATTCAAACAATCTTGTATTAACTAATAAAGCTTCATGCTTAAAACATTGAATTCATCCTTAATCAACAAAAGAATTAGCTACTCATAATACAAATAAGAATGGTTTCCCCCTAAAGGGGTAAACCCTAGGTTTAGATGTAGATTGTAGTATGAGAGGTAGGATGTTGTAGAGATTCCTCCAAAGATTGGTGTCTTGTTTGAGCCTTAGATGTCTCCTTTTACAGCCTTCAATGCTTGTCCCTCAAGTATCCTCTTTCTAGGGTTTAAAATCCTTCCGGGACCGTGTTTTATTGAGTTAGAAGTCAATTTCACGTCCAAATATGTCCCAGAACAGTCTTAGGTTCGGCTACTATTGCTTGAACACTTACTAGCCGAATATGTCTTTGTAGACTCTTCAAAACATGATTTTTATGCTCATGTTCGGATACTATTTGATATGAACTTTTCCGGCCGAAACTGACAACCTGATTCTCTAGACAGTGTCAGGTTCGGCTACTAACGGTATGATGGATTATTGGCCGAACTTTTCTCTGTACACTCAAGTCTTTCAAGCTTGTTTTGCCCATAACTTCTTCGTCCGATGTCGGAATGACCTCATTCTTTTTGTGTTGGCTTCGTCTTTTGATTCTATTCAAGATGATATTAAAAAATCTTGGATTTGAGTAAGTAGAATTTGTTCTTGGATCCTCCTTCATTTGTAATGCTTTACCTCTTTGTTCATTTTAGCACTTTGTAGCTCCTTTTTGGATGATTCACCTAATATAACACATAAGATAGAAAACAAGAGTCATAACAAGTATGCAAGAATTTTACTTAAAACAAGTATGGATTTAACACTAGAAATATGTGAATTATGCACTTATCACATTTCCATGGACTAGCTCCGCCCATGCATTTAGAGCATCTCCAACAAAGTGGATATCTAAAAAAACTGATAACACGTAAAAAATTTCATAAATAGATACCTTTCCAATGGTTAAACTCCAATTTGATTTGTCAATTTGCTTAAACTTTTACAATAAAATAGATACTCTCTTCCATACCACCATTATTATCATCACCATCGAGTGTTTCTGTTTTAAAATATGTTTTATTTTTTATTTTAGATTTTTGAGTTACGGTTCCTACCAATGGCAATTATATTAAAACTCATATTGATAAAACAAAAATTTATTTATATTTTATGTTAATAAAATATCTTTTTTTAGTTCTCCATATATATATATATATATTACAGCACAGTGTATCACACACGAATTCAACTAACACTTATAAAGAGAACCTTATCCTGCACTGCATCAATATCTTATCCTACACCACTGCTATCGGCTGCGCCATATAGCATTAAGTAGCGCTAGAAGTGAAGTACATTTCTCAAGAAGTAGTAGTACGTACATTTCTCTTGATAATTGACCATCAACCAGTACTCATATAAATTTGAAGATCAGCTTGTCAAAAACCATGAGCTGACCACTTCTTCAATGATGCAAATCTTGTCTCTTCTTTTACAATACGTACTTTAAAAAAAGCAGATTGGCCAGTAAGTAGAATATACCATTTGGATGAACAATGGAAACTGCAAAAAAACCAAACAAGAATACCGGTACACAACCAAACGACCCTACAAGAATCGGTGTCCATGCAAATCGATTCCCAAGAACGATAGTGAACGCACCACCTGGTACGGTAAATGCAGCTGCAAATGCAACTGTGGCTACAAGAGCACCCACCACCACCAGCATACATGATCCTGAGGTATCTTTCATCCATTTCTCCGCTTTTTTCCATCAATCTTTTGTGTTTCTCCAAGAATACATCGTGAGCTGTATTCCCATCATTGTTTCGTAGAAATATATATTTTTGTATCATGTAACTTTCTACTCCCTGTACAAAGTTATTCGGGTTATTACAGAGCTCAAATCTCATTTGCATCAGAATAAAGAATTTTTTCCATTTTCTTTTCTAATGAATGGCCATGGATGATCTTACCTTGAACCATTGCATTTCTCATTGCATTTGAAAAGCTTCACATGATACAGAATTGAGTCCGCGAATATTGGGTAATTTGGCAGCATAATGTAGAATACTTTCATGGTTTCCAAGATATACAGTTCCATAATATAAATGTTCTTCTTCAGCTCTTATTTGGCATAGAAAGTTATATACTACCTCGTTTCGCTCTTCAATAGCCAGTTTAAATAAACTCTCTTCCTCCCCACCCACCCCCCCCCCCATTCCAGCAGACGTAAACCAATAGATGTCTGAAGACATTCCAATACAATTTCGTTGGTTCCGTACTTTATAGCTGTCTCAATTAAGCTTGTCATTTGAGATTCACATAGTTGTACTTCTTCGCTCTTATTTGCTTTGTTCATCGACTCGAATTCCTCAGCAACGAGAATTAACAAACATTTAACCAAAGGGACCGCTTGTTTATGCACCAATTTTTGTTCATATATGCGTTTGATACAAGGCACTGAAATAAAAATGAAAACTAAATCACTTGTTATAATACCATAAAACTGTGAATGTGAGATTCGAAGAATAATTATAGACGTACCTTGCATTTTAAGTAGCGCTTGAAGTGAAGTAATATACACTTTATCATTGTTTCCCCATCACTAGTCCAGGAGGAGTCCTTTGAGGTCTCTAGAGGGGGGTTCTCTTCGTCTCTTTTGGCGCCTTTTGAGCTGTTTAGATGTATTCCGTCTTCGCCCCCTTTGATCACATAGTCATGTGGACGATCTATATCCACTTCAATTCCTGTACAAGCTCCGTGTGGTAAAAATAACATTTTAGACCTCTAATTAGATATCTTCCATATTCAATGATTAACAGTCTTAGAGAAAGATAACCAATTTAGTTATGAGAAGCATATATAACAAGCGTAAGCGAAGGTGACTAACGTACGTGAGTAGATGCAGCGTTCCCACCACACTGGATTGGCTCCAGTTAAGGATGCAAATAGTTTATCTGCAATTATTTCTAAAATACCGAAGATGGACAATTCTTTAATACGTTCTGTAAACTGTTGGCAATAAGATAGTGCATTTCCTACAACAAAATAATCAGCCACAGCAACTGTGTTAGTAACAGAGGCAAATTAGAGGGTTTATTATTCAACTCAATGATAAAATTTAAAAGCATTCAAAATTTTTTCAAGACTACCGAATTCATACAAAAGTAAAACAAAACTATGTCATGTTTATAGTTATGTACGGTAGCAATTTGACTCGATCAAAAACCCGATTAGTATGGTATTACCTTCAATACCAGTGAATGTATCTGGGGCCGTATTTCTATTCACAAGGCTAAAAGCATCTCTAGTTACAGGGTAAAGATAATTTACATACTCCTTTTGTAAATCTGATGGTGTCGGCGTTGATAAAGCTACGGTCAATGGCACAAACTGATTGTAAGTGCCCCGTATTTGTGTCAATTTCGGGTTCTTTTCTACGAGCATCTTAACATGTTTAAGTTCTCCTTGCATCACAGCCACATGCAGTATTGTGCAATCTTGATGTGGTATCTTATATTCAAGTGTTTCAGGTGTCACCACTTTCACAATCTCCTCCAAGAACATCCATTCAATATCTGCCACTTCTTCTGTAGCAACATCAAGCAAACTTTGAAATTCTTTTTTCATATCCCTTGTTGTGCACATTTCTTTGATGCTTGTTTGATTCATCTTAACATATTCAGTAGCCTTTTCCCAGTTTCCTTCTTCTAGTGCTTTGTTTATGGGCTCTAATCCATCAAAATTATATTCAACAACAATATCCTCTTCACCAACCTGATCATCTTCGACTGAAATCGAAGTAAAAGGAAAAAAACCTGATTAATATAATAAACAGTAAATATAATACGAAAAGATTACTCCATTTATTGTCAGTTGATTTTGAATTGGATGCCCACACACTTTAACATGGTAATAAAGTTACGATATGTACCTTGTTGCATATTGTGGTCTGGAAATTCGACGCCTTCCTCTATTTCTTGTTTATTATCAACAAGAAGATTAGAGTTTTGGCTATCTACTGCTTCCATAGAAATACCAGCTTTAGTAACATTATTAATACCTGTTAATGAATTTTGATGATTTGGTACTAAAACACTTTCTTTCTTAGAACTTCTTGTTTTTTTTTGGTTTCTTTGTTTTTTTAATCGATAAAGAATTTGGTATAGATGAATTTCGAGAATTTATGTCATTGGTATGATCACCCAAAGACTTTACCTCCTTAGTACTACAATGACATTGGCTCTTACAGCTTGTTTCTTTTAACCTCTCCAGCAATTGTTGGTTTTTTGCTCGAGTTTCGATAAGTTTCGCGAGCATCGCTTCGATAGCAGATTGGTTAAAGCAGCTGGCAAATACTCCAATGTTGCATCGCTCACTCTGGCCCAGCGCCGCCTTGTATACCTACTACTGGTATACTAACTATGTCAAGTACTATGAACCATTGATCGATTATACCGATCAAATGTACTTAATCAGGATTTATCATTTACCAAGAAGGAGGGCGCTTGCGTTGCAAATGAATAGCTCTAAAGGCAAACTGAATATATGTTTTGAACCCTCAGTGGTATAGAATTTGACAAATTTGTCTTCAAAATATTTTTACTTTTCCCTTGGTGGTAAAACGATATGCAGCTCTTCAATTAGGACAGTTTAATAGAACAACAGCCACTTCCAGATGGAGCTACTGAGAAAGACAGAAAACTAGAAACTAATTTATCAGATTACTTAGACAAGTACTTCTACATGCATATATAGATTAGAAATTCTTTTGTACTAAATAGAGACTTCCAAACGAATCAAAATCGAATATTACAAAGAAATTTGCCAAGAGTTTCATGCTAATTCTATCACAGTTACATAGCTATTGGGTGTTCAGAAACCAGGACCGACTCATGCCAATGTAGAACAGAGCCGGGGAAAGGAAGAAAGAGTGGCATGGTATGGCTGTCTGCCACAAGCCACCAACACTGATTTGTTAAGGTTTTGATTGGTACCTTACTTAGTAAAAGTCCTAATCTTCGGTAAACTTGATCTTCTTTGGAACAGCTTGGACACTACCCACCTGTGTAAAAACAAGGTCACATGTAAGCACACATGGCTAAAATGGAGAACTAAATATACTGGATCAAGCCAAAGCTTAAAGACAGGTTACATTGAACTTTGAATTGCATCTGAGCAAAGTGAAATGATGAACTGTATTTGGACACCCAAACTAGCATATATACTTTTGGTCTCAGATAATCAGTTTTGTATTATAGCTAACTTAACAGACTTTTTATGGGATTTAACTAAGGAGGGATATATAACTTGAACAATTGACAGTAATCCAATTCAGAACATAACATGGATTGTTCAGATCATCACAATGCAGTGTTAGACACAGCAGGTTGCGTGACTTGACATTATCAAACTAGCAAATACCAAAATCAATGTTCCTATAACAATTGGCATAACTTGCTGAGATTTGGTGGCAAGATTTTTAGGCAAAAGACGAAGTCAAGCAATTAAAACGAGATTAACAAGGTCATTGAAAATAGAGCAGTAGGAAAATAGAGGCTAATTTACATCAATTCACCATGCAAAAGGTAAACAGAGCACTAGATCAGTGAAGTTACCTATTCATCTATTAATCCCAATGAAAAGCAAAAAGAGAGAAAAAAAACTAGTAGAGAGAACAATGTGATTCTTACAATTTCTGGGCACTCGTAATCAATACCAGCAGCCTCTATCTTCAGTCGTCGCTTCTTATCTCGCTTCATGATTCCCTCCACCAATTTTCTATGTTCTTCCAATGTTCTTTCCTGTACACAAATCGTGATGGAGCGTCAGAAGTGAAATGAAAATACAGTGCGAAGTCTGCTTCGGTTGTGTAAAGCTTGGTTGGATACAAGTTTTTGCTGCCAACAATGTGTAGTTCAAAATTACAATACCTTGTTATGGTGGTTGCGTTCAATTTGAGCCCAGTTCAATGGTTTGTATCGGTGGGTTACACCATACCATCTATAAAAGAACACCACAAAGATTAGCAAACTTTCAAGTAAATCAAGAACATTATTGGTGCAACTCAAAGAAGGGCCTTGCTAAAACTCAAACTAAGACTCTTAGTTGGGATTAACACTTCTGGCGTAACCAGATATGACATGGGTGATGGTCATGAAGACAAGCAAACAGAGTTATGTGTGACACTACAATAACACATTTCGATATTGGAAAATTTCTGTTGCATTAGAAAAGTTTTATGACAACAACAACAACCAAATTCCAAGCTTCTTCTCTCATTTTCACCCATAAGATAGTTCGTCGTGTACTTACTATGATTGATAGTGTTAAGATGTCTAACGACACAGGACCCAAGTCATGGGTTGAACTCTCAATGTTGTAAACACTATATATAAGCAGAACCCAATTTCCTTATTTCTCACTCTCAGTACAGAGGGAAAACAATCCAAGTGCATGAAAAACGATAACAATTATCATTTGTCTAGCATATTAATGGTCTAATCCAAGTGTCTTACAAGCAGCCAGCATTCATTACTGGGTATGCTGAAAATGAAAATGGACAGATTCATACTGTCATGCGAGCAAATAATAGTATCAAGTACGAATTATCTCAAAACAGAATGAGGAGCTAGACCACATAGGTCATGTGTGGGTTCTGCTATTCAGGGGCTTGAGGTAGAAATCTGACTTGAGATGGTTTGTTACATAGTATACTTAGATAAATTAGTATCCAATACTCATGCACGTTGTAAAAGCTTCATACCTAGTATGACATCTTGTATTGTAGCCATTACTAAATAAATCAAAATAATTGCTTACAGTTTAGGATGAACTTTCTCGGTTGGAATAATATGAACTTGCAACAAGTGCTCAAAGAGCAGATAATTATGCATACAGTCTGCGACAATCTTCGCCACCTACATTTGACAATTCACATTCAGTTACAACAACATAAACTTGAGCAAGTTACAAATAGAAGCAAAACACATCAAGTACAAGTACAAACCTCAGGAGATTCAAACTCAATAAACCCAAAATGCTTAGACTGCCCTGTCTGTAAAACACCCAAAACTTAACAATCAATACTAAACAAACATACCCAAATAATCAAAAGCCAAAACTTATAAACGGATCAAACCTTCTTATTCCTCGCAATTCTCAACCGCTTAATAGAACCAAATTGCTTAAAAAATTCTACAAAAATAAAAAATAAAAACCCAAATTCAAAATCACAAATTTCATTCGGAAAATAATTATTTTTCTTTTATGCTGAAAAATAAATATATCAAAAATTATACCTTCCATTTCCTTTTCATAGAATCCATGAGGAATTCTACCAATATACAAAACAGCAGATGAAGTATCCAATGGTTTTCCACTCTTTGGTAGTTTTCTAGCTGGTCCACCTTCTAATGGCTATCAAACAACAAAAACAAAGTTAGGGTTCTTCATATTTTCAAAAATTAACTAAAGAAATCATATTTTATTAGGGTTTTGAGAGACATACTAAGAAATCAGCAGATTCAGCTTTATGAGTAGAAACCACCAAATCTGATGATTTAGCTTTAGAAGCAGATGCAGAAGCAGTAACCCTTTTGAGGGTCTTCTTTTTTGAAGATGTCTTTGCTTTGGCACCCATTTTTTTTTTTTTGAGTTACCAGAGAGAGAGAGGCAGCAGAACAGACTGAACGAAAAAGAGAAGAGTGTAAGCTGCTTTTTCTAGGGTTTATATGATGAAGAAAGAAAAATCTAAAAACCCCATTTGGCACGTGTACGCCACAAGTGTGTGAAATATGTGTGTGGGTGTACACCAAGTTTCGATAAGGCAGCCACCTAAATAAACATGTCAAGTGTCACCGCAGGTGATAGTGCAGATGTCTCTGTAGTAGAGTGCAGCGGAGATGTCCCGATTTTAAGTAGAATGCCTTCGACAATAGTTGGACCCTGATTCAACTTGTTGGAGAAGAGGATGCCATTGCGGCATTGCCCATCACTTGGATGACAGCATTTTTGTACTTCTGCAACTTTTGTGCATATTGTTCGCTTTCCACTGCCTGGACCAGCTGAACTATTGACGGTACAAAATAAGTTGAGAAATGTCTAGTGCATAGCGAAAGAAAGAAGTAGGTAGAGTGCTAGTTTAGCTGCAACATTGGCTCCAATAGGCAACAAGTACTGACATTCAACTTCAATGTGGATTCAATTGTTTGCCGTGAGCAAATTGACCTTATTTGCTCAAGTAATCCAACTACAACCAGGAGTTTTCTCCACTCCAATACGGTTCTTTATCAATCTTAATTCCTTCTCATCCTCTCGAAGACCTAGAATGGAGTAAATGTTGGATAAAACCACGTAGGGAGTTGCATTATCAGGTTCCAGTTCGATAAGATGTTTAGCTGAGAGTTCTGCAATATCAACATTCATGTGGGTTCTGCTTGCACTAAGTAAAGCTCCCCATATACCAGAATGGGGTTTCATCGGCATAGACAGGATCAGATCAAGTGCTGCAGCGAAGAGTCCTGACCGTGCAAGTAAGTCAACCATGCAGGCATAATGATCTGGTCCTGGTTCTATATGATGCGTAGAACTCATTGATCGAAAGTAAATCCAACCTTCGTTTACTAACCCAACATGAACACAAGCAGAAAGAACCCCTATGAAGGAAATTTCATTTGGTTCATAGCCTTCCATCTGCATCTTCCTAAATAATTCTAAAGCTTCTTTTCCAAGACCATGTTGAGCAAATGATGTGATCATTGAGTTCAAAGATAGAAGATCAGGTGTTCTAATACTTGCGAAGATTTTGTACGCGGTGTTGACATCTCCGCATTTCGAGTACATAGCAATCAGTGAATTTTGAATAGATAACTCAGATTCCATATTCATTTTCACCACATTTGCATGTATCTGCTCGCCTTGGTTTAAACTTGCTAACCCTGAAGAGGCACAAAGTATACTGCTCATAGTGTGAGAATTTGGCTTTACTGCTTCTCGAATCATCTGAATGAACATCCAAAAAGCCTTCTCATATTTTCCGTTTCCCACGAATCCTGAAATAATGGCAGTCCAAGCAATACCATCTTTCTTAGGCATCTCATTGAATAATCTCAAAGAGTCTTCCATTCTCCCCTGGTTCGAGAAGGCTGCAATCATATTGGTCCAAGAAACAACATCTCTACTCGGCATTTTCTCAAAATATGCGCAAGCCTTTACGGTTTCACCATTTTGAACGAAACCAGTAATCAACGAATTCCAAGACACGATATCTTTCTTGTTCATCATATCAAATACATTTCTGGCATCACCCATGCGTGCAACTCTGCAATACATGTTGATGACTGAATTACCCAAGTAGACATCAAATTCAAAACCCATTGAGAAAACCAATCCTTGAATCTGAATACCTTCTTTGAATCTACCCAAACTTCCACAAGTCTCCAAAATCACCGTCAAGGTGGTAGAATTTACTTCAACATGCTCTCCTCTTCTCATCTTCAAAAACAACTCAAACCCCTTTGCCCATTGCCCACTCTTCATATACCCACTTATCATTGTAGTCCACGAAACAACATTCTTCTCGGGCATCTTCTGAAACAATACTTCAGCTTCACTAACCTTACCATTCTTACAATATCCATCTAAAACAGTACTCCATGAAACCACATTTCTCTCCACCATAGAATCAAAAACAAAAACCGCTTTCTCCAATTCACCAAGCTTCAAATACCCATTAATCATCGCATTTGAAACAACTGGGTCTCTACCAATTTCAGGCATTTCATAGTAAATCTTCTCAGCTTCATTTAACATTCCAACGCGAACAAAACCCATAATCATAACAGCATAAGTAACCACATTTCTCTCAGGAACTTTACAAAACAATTCATAAGCTTCATTAGTGTGACAAGTACTGCGAGTATAAGCTGTAATCATAGCATTCCAAGTTGCAGTGTTTCTTTGAGGCATTTCATTGAACAATCTCCGTGCTTTTGTAATTTCATTGTTTTCCGCATAGGCAGAGAGCATTGCTGTCCAAGATACGATGTTTTTAATTGGTAACCGGTTGAATATTGATTCAGCTTCTCTAAGATTTCCAATCCGTCCATTTTTAGTTATCTCAGAGTTCCTGTCAACAAGAAATTTGGTGCTGATGGTTTTATTGGAAATGGGTTTTGAATTAGTAATGAGAGTTTGGAATGAAAGCGTAAATTGGATAGGAGATAAGTGCGAGATATGTTTGCAGACAAGGTTGCGTACTCTAGTGAGCATGGTGCATTGCCGCAAGCAGGCTTGAATTTTGATGCAAACACTCTTTTTACATATATATATATATATGGTTCCTGTGGACACTCGATGGGCAAGCTGTAATTAACGTCTAGTGCTATGGGTGGGCAACCAAGGAATATTTATATTACCTGCTCGACGCTTGTTATACCCTTATGTGTCATGAGGAGAGTCCAAACATGACCTAGTTGTAAGCGTTTTCTTACAAGAAAAGCAATATAGCCGGCTTTGATAAGAGACTTGTCCAGTCAGAAAAGTAAGACGAGATATTATCCAATCATAAGAATAGGGTAAGATCTTGTCCAGTCATAGAAGCAACGCTAAGGCCTAGGTTGAATATCAACCTAGCATGGCCATCCGACGAGCAAAGAGCGGAGGTAAGGTCGTTCTTCTATGGCCGGACGAAGGATGGGTAATTGTTTTTTAGAGAGAACATATTTCCCATGAGGGTCTTTTAACCGAGTTTGTGAGCGCAGAAAGGAAAGATAACCAGGAATACGCTTGTAAAATTCGAATGAGTTCCAGATGTCATGAACTTAACATTGTGGTTTTGGATGTCCTCTTGATTGTAAAGTCTTGAGCTTAGTTATGAGGCCTAGCTGTAGAACCGATAATAAGAGGGCATCATGTGTTGACACGACTGTTGTACTGAGGTTAGGTTGCGTCTTTGCTGAGATTCAACTTCCGTCTTGGTCAAAGATAAACGTGATTAGTTGAGGCTTAACCTCCATCGTGGCTGAGGCTTCACCTTCGTCCTCCTTAAAGGCTAAACTTCGTCTTGTGCTTAGGCTCTTCATAGAACTTGGAGGTTGAACCGTGCTTATGAGGCTTGAGTGTGTCTTGGCTAATTAATATTATTTGAGCTAGGATCGCTGGTTTGTAAAATCACCATTTTACCCTGGATCGTAAACTGGTTATAAAATAACCATGTTTCTTTTGGTCGAAAATCACCATCTACAAAGTTATGTCATTACATATATTCCATTCAACCTACCACTGACGAATATTAGGTGTTATATATTGCAGCGTCCCCGACTTAAAAATATACAAGCTCAGATATCGATCGATGTTCTCTGCCACTCATGAGACCAGTACCTGAACCAACCCATCCAACGTACTTTCTCACCATCGACATATATATGACCAGTCGTCGGCTTTTAATACATACCGTTTGTAATGACCCGACCCTCCACCGATATAGTCCCCTCTTAGCCCAGGCGGTCATCCAGCAACAGCTTACCGAGAAGTCATCTTCCATGAATTGCTCCCGGCCAGTATGCTCAACTGCAGAGTTCTTTCCAATTCTGGAGCCAATTGTGATGAAAAGGCCTCGTATTATATAAACGTTTTTTTTCCTCTTGTGAAGCCAGTACCTGGCCCAACACGTTCAGCATACTCTCCCACCTAAGCACAAACGACCTGTCACTAGTTGTTATGATACCAACATATATATCACCGATACGATTTCCACTTGCCCACTACGGTAATCCTGCAGTGTGAGATTTTTAAAAGCATTATTACGGTCATCTGATAACAGCTTCCCGGTAGGTCATCCATCCCGTGACTACTCTCGGCCGAGCACACATAATTAAGAAATTTTTTCTACAACTCAGTCAAGTGTACCAATCAGGTCTCGGTGTTTGTTTAAGAAGGGTGTATCCTCTGGTTCCAATGCAATTCTCTGAAAAAGACATAGCAATTAGATCAATATTCATAACATTGGAAAAGTTCCATTTTTCTGTAAAATGCATATGCTTATTTTTATACCAAATTTCTCCTTGTGAGCAACATTCATTCTTTGAGTTACAACTCTGGTATCCCTATTGAAATAGGGATTATTGAGAATGAGACCCTGATTATGAATGACTCTGTTGTAGGAGCATATGTGTTCTTTTATGTTGTTGAAAATAACAACATTATTTGGAACAACTTTTCTGAAAATGTTATCACATTTAGTTTTCAGATGAACCAACAAGTTATAGCATAGGTTGGGACCAATTGTTGGAAATATAGTTATTTGAAACCAAAAATTCAACCAATTAATCATGATTTTTTTTGAAGTTCCAAAGAACTGGTTGTTCACTACAAGAAGCATATGCCGAACTTATATAAGAAAATAACAGTGCATGGAAAATGAGAGAGACGAATTCTTCTCCATTACAGATTTTATATATACGGTCAATATAGTTCAAAATGTTACTCCTTATGTCCAAGTTATATAGGCATGGAAGTCAAATATCTTAGATTAAGAAAAATATATGGATTTCATAAAAAATTATCCTTTTTCCTATACTACTCTTTACTTTTTTATAAAAACTATAAACATTAAATTAATTTTAGTATAATATTACTATCATAAATAATGGGACATATGAAAAAAAAGCTACCTAGAAACTAGAACCATACCTATATAAATGGACAATCAAAAACTAAACATGTGCCTATATAATTTGGACGAAGGGAATATTTGTTTTAGCATTTGGAGGTAGATTTCCATTAGCACACTTTCACGGGAACATATGAACCTCATTTCTGTAATTGTTATTCAACTTGTTTTGATATATGAATTTGACAGTGAAATTTCCTTTGCGCGTAAGACTTCAAATTATTTGGTTTTTTACTGAAAATTATAGGGACTAGGAAATATTTAGAATAGTGTTTAGACAAAAAATCTCTTCAACTAAACAACCAATCACACTCTTGTATGTAAATTAAAGATTGAAATCGAGTAATAAAGAAACATCCTAATAATAATTTTATAAAATCATTTCCATAAAATCTGATACATATGATTACCCGATTTATCACTTTCGGTTTATGATCTTTACACTTTTCAATTAAACAAAATATAATACAAAATCTTAATTTAATTCAGTTACCCCCATAAATTCATACCTAGAAATCTCCTCTTGATCTTCCTAAGTTTCTCTCCTCTTTTTTTTCCCAATTTTTCCGACCCCTTCTTTGTTGCCTGGTTTCTTCTAATTATAGATTTATTTACTGGGTCCCTCTTTATTCATCGTGTCATTTTTTCTAAACTCATCATCGTTCTTTGATTGATTCTTCTTTGGTTCAATCCATTTTATTTTGATGTGCCCATCGTTCTTTTACTTTATTTCATCTTCTAATCGGTGTGATCTTATTGTTGTCAGATCACTCTTACTTGCTTTTTGGTACGATGCTTTTTATATTCAACACGTGTCTTCCTATCCTTATAAACTTCTTTCATCTCGATCATTAAAATAATATGAGTACTCATTACTTTTACTTTCTCGATCAAACAACATTTAATGCTGTTTGTTTTGTTCAATGTAATTCAGCTTTCTCGATCTTACGTGTCCTTCATGCAATTCAACGTTCAGCTTTCGGAAATGTTCCGTATCTATTTGATATTTGATCTCTTCAATATTTGATTATGTGGTTCTCGCTCTTTTTAATTTGATTGCTTCCTATCTTAATCTTCTTCCACGTGTCGTGCTTATTTAATTTACTAACAAATAGCATTATACTTTTCCTATTTTTCTAGTCTCCCAAGTACCAGCACCAGTGAATATGTGATTTACCAAGATTGAGTCAGCTGGACAATCTGTAGGTTTGGAAAGATGGGATTCTCAGTCATATAATCTTCTATCACTATTTTTGTTTAAAGTATGATATGTGAAACCTAATTAGATCGATAGATCTTCTTCTTCAAGATATGTTGTTGTTCTTCATGCCAATGATTCATCTTCTGGTGTTCCTACCCATGCTGCGTCTCGTACTGTACGTTGTTCCACTCCTGATATTCCTAACCCTGCCCTCAAGAGTAAGCGGGCCTTGTCTGTCTATAGCTATCGATCTATGAACATCGAAGAATTCAAAAGAAAACATAATCTTCAAGGATTTAGAGTTTCTTTCTTTGATGATGTTTCTGATATGATGACTTATGACTCAATGAGGAGCTTTCAATATAGCCATCACAGATTATTAATTTCTGCTGGTGCCCTAGAAGCTGGCCTTCGTCTCCCTTTGTATGAAAAGAATAACCCCTTTCAGTTCACGGTTCTTGCTACTCGTAATAAGGCTCCCCACACTCAACCCCGATCCATTGCACAGTACAATGGTAATTGGTGGCGAATCCTTGATGAATGCATTCTTCGTAGTGAGGGTCGCACCCGCCTTACTTGCTACGTTCCCGATCCTTCAGAATGTATTCATTATACACCTGAGAATTTTCAGAACACATATGGTGATGGCATCACTATCAAAAATTTTGTTAAATGGAGCGTTAGTCCTGTTCGCAAATGTTCCAAAGGATTTCCCTTACTTCGGGAGGTTGATGACCCTAGAATCAAAATAGCTCCATATACCTAAGTCGATTTTCCTTCTAATGAA
This sequence comes from Papaver californicum, assembly GCA_023531435.1. Classification (NCBI taxonomy): domain Eukaryota; kingdom Viridiplantae; phylum Streptophyta; class Magnoliopsida; order Ranunculales; family Papaveraceae; genus Papaver; species Papaver californicum. Next base: position 882,232 of record JAJJMC010014721.1, on the reverse strand, counting down.
AGAATCCGTCGGGAACACGATTATAGATTGTATCGTACCCCTATTTTGATTGAAGGGCTTGGGTATATGGTGATATCCCTAATAATGAAATCCAAGATCTCCGAAACTGTTTCCCAAACTACTGTCCATGGATTAAACTTTGATGATTATAGATTTGAATACAAGGTTTGAATTTTACATTTCATGTTTCGTTCTTAGGATATATTGTATCGATCTCTAATATCTTCTTACAATATTTCAACTTTTTTGGTTGCAGGTTGATCCATCTTTAGATATTGAAGTTCCCCTTACCCTACCTGAGCGCAGTATTCAGATCGATGAGGGTAGACAAAGGATCGAACCCGTAGTTGAGGGTAAAGGGAAGCGGAAACTTGTGCTTGCAGAGAAGAAAAAGAAAGAACCTAGGACTCTTGTGCTTGCATCTGATGTCGTAGAAGAAAAAATTACAGAATTTACTAGTGGAGAAGGAAGTTCTGCCGCTGCTTTGCCACATTCCTGTTTCTTCTATTCAAGCTGAATCTGTGGTATCGAGACAACCCGATCCTTTCAATGTTGCACCTATTTCTGGTACTTCAACTGATTTTTATGATTCTATTTCCCCTCTACCTTTTGATTTTGTGATTGATTCTCCCGTACCTGATAGTGGTACATTGGTGGTTTTTTCTGGTTTTCCTTAAGAAGAGGGTGATGATGTTGTTATTGATGAAGAAAATGCTGATGTAGTGAATAAAGTAACCCATGTTGAAGAAGAGAATACTTCGGAGAATAATGCTGAAGTAAATCAAACCGGTGGTATCGAAGATTGTGTATATAAAGTGAATGTCGAAGTCGATGCCACTCTCATTAAAAAGGCAAATGATATTATTAACGAGGATCGTATTGAAAAGGAGCTTTCTCCTCCTTCTAATACGATCGCTCCTAATATTTCAATCCCTTCTGAAGTTGAAGGTACTGCTGGGGTATTTTCTGAATCGATCGCACCTAATGAGACTTTGGTTCGATCTTCTCCTGTTACTGTTGAGGTCGATGCTGAGATACCCAATGTCGATCCCTCTATTCAGAAATCTCTTTCTAGTCAAAATTTCAATACCAGAATCGATGAAGGTATTAATCTAATCGGTGATGAAGAAGAGGCTTATAAGTGGTTTCTTTCTCAGGGACTTTTGAATACCTCAGCGTATCCTGATATTCTTAAATCTGACACATCTTCCATGTCTCGATTACGGGATGCACTTAGTGCAATCCCAATGGAAGAATCTCGGGATGCGTGGTCTAAGAATGATATTTTCGATTAAACGTTTCCTTTGAATCCTCCTTCTTCCTTTACCGAAACTTTAGCTGTTGCTGAAGGTCCATTGTATTCTTACCCACAACAAGCTTTGTCCCAACTTCAATATAGCACCGCCTGCTTGTTTAGTGCCTATAAATTTTATAAGGCTCGGGCCACTATGTTGGGGTTGCTGTTCAAGAGTGAATCAGATAGGATGAAACGAGGGAGTGATGTGTTACAACAAGTAAACGATGATTTGAGGCAGCAAAACGATCTCCTTCAACAACAACTTCAACAACATAAAGAACAACATCAGCAACATCAGCAACAACTCCAAGTTATTGAAGTTAAAAACCAAAATCTTCAGAATCAAAACCAAGATTTGTTCTTTATTTTTCTTTCGTTATTATTTTATTTTATTTACTTATATGAAAATTTTAAGTTTTATCTTGGGTCCAGTGGAAGACTTGGAAATCTTATTTAGGTACAATCGTAGAATGGCACAATTGAATAATCGTGCAAAGGAAATCTACATAGAGATGAATGTGGTTAGAGAAAAACTAATTCAATTGAACAATAGTTTTGATTTAGCCACTTGGAGACGTAATAGAGCTGAATCGAAATATGAAGAAGTTGTAAAATCCTTAATTCTGAAAGAAATAGAGTTTAAATCTGTTGTTAGAGGTACATTTTGGTTTATTTGATCATTTGGCTTATTATACCATAAAAATTTATCTAATATTTTCTTGTATTTTCAGAACTTGAAAAGAAAGTCAATGAAGCTAAGGATCGTGCAACACTAGTAGAGACTGAACTCAATGTTGCGAATGATACAGTAAAAAACATCACTAAAGAGTTAAAGATTTCTGAAAATAACATGGCTCTTAGTGCAACAAAAATCCGGAATTTACAAGCTCAACTGAATGTTGAGTTCTCTAAGATTGAGGCCCGTGAACGACAAATTGTATCATTGCATTCAAAATCTGAAGGGATAATTACAGAATTAAATGCAGAAAAAGATCAAAGGTTGCGTCTTGGTGTTCAAATAGAAAAAGATCAACAAAAGATTGAAGAGCTTCAAAAAGAAATCAGCTTTGGGCGTGACTTTGTTCATTGGGTTAGACAAGATGCTAAAGCGAAAATTACGATGTCCTTTAATACTGCTTTAGAGCGTGCACAGTCCGATCCTTCATTGCTTAGTAAACGTACCACTGTGGCCACGGTTCCGCCACCACCATCTCGATCCAATCCTCCCGATGCTTGATCATGTCTTTTATGACTTTGTCTGTTGTCAGCTTCATCACTTTGTGTTTTGTCTGACTTTCTTTAATCAAGAATTTTCTCTCGTAACTTACTTCTTCTTTATTTTGATATGTTTTTAACATTGTTTCTTGCATAAGAAAATTTGATTAAGTAATCTTTTGGTTATCATATGATTTTCTAAGTACCATGAATTGAAGTGTATTTTACCTCAAGTCATGTTATTCGAGATCCCACACATACGAAACAAACCCGAGCCAGGGGTAAGATACAGGGTTGGTCCCGAACTGTACTCTGAAAATTGATAAACCAATAATTAGGAACCCCTTCTTTATAAGAATTTCGTTATTAATGAAATTCTTTAAGGATGTTTACCTTTTATATATGATTGTGTCGTCAATCGTAACGCTATCCAGAATAAGATGTTCCTGGAGTAATTTTGAGCGCTCTCCAGTATATGATGTTCCTGGAATAATGAAATTTTGATTATATCGCTAATCGTAGCGTTTTTCAGAATATGATGTTCCTGGAATAATTAAACTATAAAAGAAATTACTAAATTAAAAGGCTATATACCTTTATTTTGTGTCAACATTTCATTGTTATTTACGGATAGTAAAGCTTTAGGTATTGTGCATTCCATGGATGTTGTAAAATTTCTCCTCGCATATTCTGTAGATAGTACGATCCTTGCCCTGCAGATGCTTGAATTATGTATGGACCATCCCAAGTTGGTGCGAATTTTCCTGCACTTTTGTCCATTTGGTGTTCCGTTATTTGTCGTAAAACATACTGACCTTGGACAAAGTTTCGTGATTTTACGCGTTTGTGGTATTCTCGAGCCAATCTTCTTTGATAATTTTCCATCTTCTGGAGTGCCACCTCTCTTTTTTCTTCCAAATCATCCAACTTTTGTAACATGAGATCTAATTAAGATTCTTTTCCCATGCTTCCGTTCTGGTTGTGGGTAAAATAACTTCTGTTGGTATTACCGCTTCCGTTCCATTGGTAAGAAGATAAGATGATTCTCCAGTTGAATTTTTTCTTGTGGTTCTATATGCCCATAATGTGTTATATAACTATTCGCACCACTTTTTATAATGTCCATCCAATGTTTTCTTCAAATTTATTGCGATTGTTTTATTTGTGGACTCTGCTTGCCCATTGCTTTGCGGATAAAAGGGTGTGGACTTATGTTTTTGGATATTAAATGCTTCAAATAACATATCGATATTCTTTCCTTGGAATTGTTTTCCGTTATCTGAAACTATTGCTGCGGGAATCCCAAATCTACAAATGATATTCTCGATTAGAAACGTGAAAACATCAACGTCTCTGATTCATGCTAATGCTTTCCCTTCTACCCATTTGGTAAAATAATCGGTAGCCACAATTAAATATTTCCTTTTCTTTGTTCCTTCAACTAATAGTCCAACTATATCAACTCCCCATTTTGCAAATGGCCATGGACTAAGTATCGAATTCAACTCTGTAGCTGGTGCTTTGATTCTCTTCGCAAATCGCTGACACTCTTCGCACCTTCGAACCATTTTTTCCGAATCCTTTAACATGGAAATCCAATAGTATCCTTGCATTTTGGATTTTAATGCTAGCGATCGTCTTCCGCTGTGATTTCCTGCATCTCCATAATGTATTTCTTTGGGAATTCGTAATCCTTCTTTTTGAGATAAACATCGAAATAACGGTCCAAGAAAAGAATTTCGATAAAGAATTCCATCCCGAAGTTGGTAGCTATTTGACTTGAGTTGAATTTTCCTTGCTTCTTTAGAATCTGTTGGTAACAATTTATTTTGTAAATATTGATGTATCGGGACTCTCCAATCTGGTTCATTTGATTGGTCATCTTCTTGTTGCGGTATAGGTGTGGCGTTCTGTATTGCTGGGTCATCGACTTCTTCCATCACACCATCCTCTTCTATGTTATTTAATACCTGTATTCTTATGGATGGCTCATATATTCTCCCAATTTTTACTGCTTTAGCGGTTGGATCATTTATCATGGACGAAACATATGCAAGTGCATCAGCATGTCGATTCTTTTCTCGGGACAAATGTCGAAAAACAATGTTTGGAATATGATCTGCTAAATTCTGTACAAGATTCTTATATCGTTCCATGTTCTCATCAATCGTTTGATACTTTAACTCAATCTGTCGAATTACCAACTGTGAGTCACTTGTGAGTCTAACATCACTTATTCCTAATTCAATAATGAGTTTGAGAGAATGGACCACTGCCTCATATTCTACTATGTAATTCGTATGTTCAATGTACCAAGCGTTCTCCCCTTGGTGCTGTAATCACGATACCTATCCCTGCTCCTTCTTTATTTCGTGACCCATCAACAAAAACTTCCCATCGTTGTGAATTATTTGAATCCAAAATATCTAATGGATCTTCTTCTTCACATCCTGGTAACCCTTGAATTTCATATTCTTCCTCGATTGGAAAATCTGCCAGGAAATCAGCTAGAATTTGAGATTTCTGCGCAGTTTGTATTTCATAAATAATGTTGAATTGTTCTAGCTGAGCATTCCATTTCGCTATTCTTCCTACTTTCCCCGTATTCTTTAGAACTGATTCCAACGGTGCTTTGGTTGGTATACGAACATAATGAGTAAGAAAATAAGTGTGTAACTTCTGAGTAGCAAATACTACTGACAAAACAAGTTGTTCAATCTTAGTATAATTTCTTTCTGCTGAGTTCAGAGTTTTGCTGATGTAATATATTGGTTTTTCAATCTTCTCATTTGTTCGTACCATTACCCCACTGATTGAATTTTCTGTTGCTGCTATGTACAAAGTTAATATTTCTTCTGGTTCTGGTTTTTGTAATGCTGGCAACGTGGCGAGATGCAATTTTATACTTTGAAATGCTTGTTCACAACGATCGTTCCATTCAAATTTATTTTTCTTCTTAAGTACATCAAAAAAGGGCTTGCATCGTTCCGATGATCTCGCAATGAACCTACTTAGTGCAGCCAAACACCCATTTAATTTCTGTACACTTTTTATACTGTTTGGTGACGGCATATCTATTATTGCTTGGATCTTTGCTGGATCAACTTGAATTCCATTTTTTGTAACCAGATACCCCAAAAATCGCCCTGAAGTAACACCAAAAATACATTTCTCTGGATTTATTTTCATTTTATATTTTCGTAATGTACCAAAAATTTCGGCAAGGTTCTGCAAATGATTATCAGATAATTTACTTTTTACTAGCATATCATCCACATAAACTTCCAAATTTTTCCCAATCCATGGTTTGAATATTGCATCCACTAATCGCTGATATGTTGCCCCTGTATTCCGTAATCCAAATGGCATTCTAGTGTAACAATACAATCCTCGTGGAGTGAAAAATGTTGTGTGCTCCTGATCTGCTTCTGCTAGTGCTATCTGATTGTATCCAGATTGTCCATCCATAAATGATAACATCTCGTGTCCTTCAACAGCATCAACTAATTGATCGATGTTCGGGAGCGGATAACTGTCCTTTGGACATGCTTTGTTTAGATTAGTAAAATCTATAAAAATTCTTACTCCACCATTCTTTTTCGGGACAATCACCATATTAGAAATCCATGTGGGGTATCGCACTTCCCGAATGAACCCTGCACTTAAAAGTTTTATTAGTTCTTTTTCCACTGGTTCATGGTATTCTGGTGCGACCTTTCGTATCCGTTGTCGAAATGGAATTGCATCGGAACGTATCTTTAATTCGTGTTGTACGATGCTAGGATCGATCCCCGACATATCCTCCATTCTCCAAGCGAATATATCTACAAACTCACAAAGCAATTTAATTAACCGTTGTTCCAAATCCATTCTTATTAACATCCCAATTCGCACTTGTTTGGGCAACTCTGCAGTGCCAATATTGATGATTTTTGTTTCTTCTACTGGCGTGAAAACTGGTTTTGGAATCCCAATTGGAGTTGGGGTCCCCTTTAATTGCTACATCGTACCTTCATGGTGCTGGTTTACCAGATTTTCCTGACTCTGACTGCTCTCTCCTTTTTCACTTAATGTTTTATTTTTTGCATTCTTTTCTAGATATTGATTTATTTCTCCCTCATTTGCCTTGTCTCTTCGTTCCTTTTTCTTTTCATGTTGTAAATGCTCCCGTTCCTCATTCATTTTTATCTCTGCCATTATACAAAACTTGGCATCTTCTTGATCACCCTTTATCTCCATCTCTCCTTGCGGTGTCGGAAACCACAAATATTGATGGTAAGTTGATACTACTCCCTTCAATTGATGAATCCATCGTCTTCCGATTATAGCATTGTATGGTGATGGTGCATCCACGACACTAAACCTTGTCAGAACATTGATCGGTCCAGCTGAAACTTCAAGATCAATATCTCCCTTTGGTTTTGAAGCTAAACCATTAAATCCAAAGATGATGTATCGCGACAAAATCAACTGATCTTCTTTAAAACCCATATTACAAAATGTATTATAGAACAACACATTTAATGAGCTGCCCCCATCCAAGAGTATTTTCTTTACATTCCAGCCTGACATCAATAATGTTAGCACAAGAGGATCATTATGCATTTCAATTTCTTGGTTTATTTCTTGTGCAGAAAATGTCAATGGACATGCCATCCAATCTTCCCATAATTCTGCTTGTCTTCCTTGAACTTTAAAGACCTCATGGTTCCGAACTCTCTTGCATAATTTCTTATTGATTGCTACATTCAAATCTGTATCATTTTTTTCCGTGTATGATATCATATCAATTGTTTGTTTATTATACGGGATGTGTATTGCTTTTCCATTATCCTGTTTCATTGTTGGTTCGGTCTTCTGAACAAATTCCTTTAACTCCCCAGCATCGACCATTCTTTGTATTAATGTTATAAAATTCCTACATTTGTTGGTTGTATGCCCTTTATAGCTATGATATTCACAATAATCTTTTGAATGTTGTGTAAACTCTGGCTGATTACCCTTTGTCATTGGCCATTGAAAATCTGGCATATTCTTCAAAATTTTGAATAATTCGAGATATGAAATATTAAGCTTGGTAAAAGTTCTTTCTCGAAATTGCTGAGCAAAGTTTTTACCATTCCCTTGTCGAGGATGTTTTGATTCTCTTGATTCAAATTTTGGAGGAAATTTCCTTTTCTGTTCCGGCGACTCCTCAACTGAATTTGTTCTCCTTGTATCTTTTTGGCAACTCGAAGTAATTCTCGATCCCTGCTCCTGTATGTCTTGGAGCCTTGCACATGTTTCTATTATTTCCCTTAACTCGCTTTCAGTTTTTGGATTATTTCGGTGAATTTCAACAAAAAGCTGGCTCTTTCGATCAGCAATTCCCCATTTGTAATGGTTAATAGCTGTTATTGGGTCTATTTCACCTATTGCTTGACATATTGTATGCCATCTAGTTATATATGATCAGATGGATTCTTCTGGCCAAGATGTTAAAGAATAAAGCATGTCCTCCCCTGAGTCAACTAGTTTGTTATACATGTATGCCTCAAGAAATTTCCTCACCAACTGTGCGTAATTATGGATAGAATTTTCCGGTAACCTATCGTACCACAACAATGCTGTCCCTTTTAAACTTGATGGAAAACATCTGCACATGATTGCTTCATGATCGTCCCACCGTGACATCACCCGATTATAATATTTTAAATATGACGTTGGATCCTTAGTACCATCGTAACATTCGAACACTGGAATATTATACTCCCTTGGTAATGGCATACACGTCAAATGGCGTGCTAACAGTGTTCGTTTTGCTTCTTTTAACACCTCTTCTATTCTTCCCCCCTCTTTATTTTTTAATCCTTTAATCTCTTCTTTCATTTGTTCCATCGCTTCCAAACATTTTTCCCATTGGGTTTGTTGAATCTCTTGATTTTCTTGTTGCCTTCACGCTCGAGATGTCAATCCTACTAACACCATTCTTTGATCTGGATTCTGTTGTTCATTTCTTGACATTTGTCTTCTTGACCTTGCCTCTTGATTTCGTATTTCTGTCACAGCTGGTCTTTGTTCCCGCTGAATTGCATCTTTTAAAACTTGGTTTTCTTTTGCTAACAATTCAATTCGATAGTTGCCTGCTCTTTGTTCTTTTCTCATTTCATTTATTTCTTCTAATAAATCCTGTACGTGACTTATCTCATTTCGAGAATTCCCATGATGTGAAGAGGGATTCTGAACTACTGTATTTGGTGTTAACTCTTGAATTGGTGTGTGATTTCTTTCAGTACTTTGTTGTTGTCTTAATTCACTTCCTTCCTCCTGTCTATTCTCCGAGCCTTCATTAGTATCTTGGTTCCCGGAATTAGCGTCTTGAGACACAATTTTCAGAATCTGTTGTTTCTTAACTACTTTTTTGCTTTCTTGATTGCTTTCCTTCTTCGATATCTAGAAATATTTTTTAGAAAGTCAGTCAAACGAATTCTTATGCATCAAAGTCATAAGAAGTCTTGCGCTTTAATTTATCTGTAAACCCTCCCTAGCACAAGTCCAATTTTTTCAATATATAAAACCTTACTTAACTAAATAAACTTAAAACTCATTTTTTGTATCTTGCCAATTGCATTTTCCAACCTTTCCTTTAAAATTTTAACAACCAGATCCGTTCTTTTCTTATTAAATTTTTTTTCTTTCTTGCAGAATTTAGTTTTGAGATTAAAACCATTTTTCCTTTATCAGGCAGGATAAACCCTTTAACCTCCCTGTTTCTAGCGCCAAATTGTTTAGACAAAAAATCTCTTCAACTAAACAACCAATCACACTCTTGTATGTAAATTAAAGATTGAAATCGAGTAATAAAGAAACATCCTAATAATAATTTTATAAAATTATTTCCATAAAATCTGATACATATGATTACCCGATTTATCACTTTCGGTTTATGATCTTTACACTTTTCAATTAAACAAAATATAATACAAAATCTTAATTTAATTCAGTTACCCCCATAAATTCGTACCTAGAAATCTCCTCTTGATCTTCCTAAGTTTCTCTCCTCTTTTTTTTCCCAATTTTTCTGACCCCTTCTTTGTTGCCTGGTTTCTTCTATTTATAGATTTATTTACTGGGTCCCTCTTTATTCATCGTGTTATTTTTTCTAAACTCATCATCGTTCTTTGATTGATTCTTCTTTGGTTCGATCCATTTTATTTTGATGTTCCCATCGTTCTTTTACTTTATTTCATCTTCTAATCGGTGCGATCTTATAGTTGTCAGATCACTCTTACTTGCTTTTTGGTACGATGCTTTTCATATTCAACACGTGTCTTCCTATCCTTATAAACTTCTTTCATCTCGATCTTTAAAATAATATGAGTACTCATTACTTTTACTTTCTCGATCAAACATCATTTAATGCTGTTTGTTTTGTTCAATGTAATTCAGCTTTCTCGATCTTACGTGTCCTTCATGCAATTCAACGTTCAGCTTTCGGGAAATGTTCCGTATCTATTTGATATTTGATCTCTTCAATATTTGATTATGTGGTTCTCGCTCTTTTTAATTTGATTGCTTACTATCTTAATCTTCTTTCACGTGTCGTGCTTCTTTAATTTACTAACAAATAGCATTATACTTTTCCTATTTTTCTAGTCTCCCAAGTACCAGCACCAGTGAATATGTGATTTACCAAGATTGAGTCAGCTGGACAATCTGTAGGTTTGGAAAGATGGGATTCTCAGTCATATCATATGAATAAATCTTCTGTCATCATTTTTGTTTAAAGTATGATATGTGAAACCTAATTCCACTTGCTAACTCCAGTGGATCTGACTAATGTTCTTAAAATGTCATTACACACTGCTTCCATTTAAACCAAGCAACAATAGCTACTTTTTCTGCCCAATCCTTCGCATTGGAAAAAAAAACAAGCTTTTAATCCAATACTAGCTTAAACCTTGGTTTTATATATTTTTCACAAAAAATCCTTAACTTGTTCTTATATTTTTTGTTTTTGGCTTAACATTGTGAGATTTTTTTTACACCTGTTTATCATCAATCCACACTTAGGGGCGGATTAGATCATGGAGCCCCAGCTGGCTCCTAAACCTAACATTATAAAGTTTTTAGTGCACATTTTACACCTTTAGCATGGATAAGATAAAATTTTACACTCATATTTTAGAAACCTGGCTCCCCCTCTATTCACACCATCACTTTTTTTAGATAGTTCCTTATGAACGGTTAAAATTTAGATCAATGATTGATAAAGTTACAATATGACAAAAAAAATTACACTTATTTGTAGAAATGCACATGTAAATGCTCCAATCTCGAAGGACCATCCGGTATGCATAGAGGTGTAAATTGGGTCGTGCTAGCATGAGCACTGTCCATCTTAGCACATGATTTAGCCCAGCACGGCATAACACAACAGCTTTATGTGGTGTGCTGGGAAGATTAATCGGCACAGTTGCACATCACAGCACGTGGTACAACACATCACAACACGCTAAGAAAACACACCATAATATGTATAAAACACTACACAATATAATATATTTTGTATATATTTTACAAAAGAATATTTATTCTAACCAATTTTTAATATTTTATCTTCGTTATGTTGAGTTATTTCTGTAACAACATATATAATATCTAAATATTTAAAAAATATCAACTTTGAAAAAAATATAAAATAAATGTGCCAGATACAGCACAACACGCCCTCAAACACAACATATCACATCACGTCTTAATCTCAGTGTGCACGATACATAGCACGTTAGTCTCGCCTCTTAATGGGCTGTGCTGACCCGTTTTACACCTCTAGGTATGCATAAGAATGAGTGTTGGCTCTCTTGCTTTCTACTTCTCTATCTTTTTGGTGAGAGCGATTTTCACACTCTCTTTCGATCCGATTGCAATTAGTCTTTTCCGTGAAAGTTGCATATGACAAAAAAAAAACAAAAAAAAATCCTATCTTTTGTTGAAATGCACATGTAAACACTCCGAACTCGAACGACAATCTAATTCCTATTTGAGAAAGATAATTTTGGATATGCATATAATTAAGAATGACCGTTGGCTCTCTAGCTTGCTTTTTATTTCTCTATCTTTTTGGTGAAAGCGATTTAACAGTACTCTCTTCCTATCCGATTGCGCGATTAGTCTATTATGTGGTTTGCACCAATTTGTTACACTACTAAAGGCCAAACTAATATGATGCACTAAGATATGGTCAGCAGCAACGACACCAAGAGTTTGCTTATTATCTGTCTATAGATGAGATTGAAAGGCCATTTATAGAATTCTCTGCTTTGAATTGTGCATCAAAGGGATTTGAAGCAAGTTTGATAGTTACTTGAAATGAGTAGATCCAAATCCCATTTTGACCTTTGCGTTATGAATCGACTCCTTGACTAGTGAATCACATTTGTACGTACTATCTGGCTGCTATTTCTTCCTCAGCCAACAACACCTCAACATAATTTGTTGAAGTGATTGTTGTGCATTATAGAACATAGAGTTAAGGAGTGGGCTTTGGACTAAGGTACAATACCATACGCGTGTCACGTGGTGTAGGCCAGATCCATGATTAATTTGTAGTGTGAAAAAAAACCATAAATTGATGTTTGTCTTCTCATCTAACATTTTCGACCTATGTGAACATATATACCAGCCCTTGCAAAAGTGTAAGCCAAGCCAGGGGCGGTGCCAACAACAAGCAGGGGTGTATGCAGTTACCGGGAATTGCTGGTTAATTCAGTTTGGAGGACCCGTTTAATGTCTAATCCATTCATTAAACTATATTTATTCGGTGGTCCATTTTTATATTTTTGAACCAAAAAAATAAGTCTAAGATCCATGACACGTGCTGGTCTTGTAAAGCGTATTTTCTAAATTTCCCAAACACCCTCATATATAAATAACATTCTAGGTTAATTTTTTTTTTTTTAATTTCTAGATCTAAACTCTAGCGAATATTTCTACTTTCTTTCGGTCAAATATTTGTGATGGAGGAAGAGAAGAGAAGAGCAAGTGATAGCGAAGAAGAAGAAGATTCAATATGGATCGGTGAAAAAAAAAAGAAAAATATATAGATTCATCGATTTTGGGTTTTTCCTAAGCTTTTTAATCTTTTTCTTCATCTGGATCTGATTTTCAAGGTTGAAGATGAAGGTTGTCTATTTAAAACGGTATGATCTAGTCGATTAAAGTGATGATTAATTCTCCTTCTGTTCCGATAAGTTTGATTTTATTTTTTTGTTATTTTTATCTTTGATTAAATTGTTTTGTTTTTAATTTTTCAATGTTATTGTAGGATCATTTTTTTTTTTTGAGATTTTATATGATCCTAAAATAACCCTATATATATATATATATATATATATATATATATATATATATATATATAT
>JAJJMC010014721.1:809586-867698 GCA_023531435.1 Papaver californicum | reverse complement strand
AACGTCTCGTGTCTTTTTTTGAAATTTGGTATCTTTAATAATGATCCTATGTTTCTCACCCTTTTTTAATCTGGTTGTTTCTTAATTTGATCTTCTTCCACGTGTCATGCTTCTTTAATTTACTAACAAGTATAACGGCGTGAAATATTTTAGATCTTAAATTCCGAGGAAACTTTTTTAGCTCAGGATATCCTCGTTAGACAAGCACACACATGCATCAGAATGCAAATGCACACCAGCTATCACGGTTCAACTCACTTCAATATATTCAACGACATATCTAATTTTGTGATTAGAAATAGACAAGCTATATACTGTATATGTTCTATCGATGAGGTTTCAAGTTAGGCTATCGGTGTAGTTGATTTACTCTCCACCGTTACTTTGAAATGAAATTAAATAATTAATCATATGTTATCGGAGATTTTTAATCTAGCAGTATTATGACTAACCATTATCGTTCAAGATTTGGTGAAGTCTTCGTCGTATGTGGGCGAATATAGTGTATACTGAAGCGTAAGATGTGTGATAATATGCTACCACAAGTAGTGAGTACTCCACAAGTATGCTTTCATCCGGGTACAAATGAGATATTCTACCTATCATTATTAATTCGCTATATATGGGTGTTCTCCAACAAAATGATTCGATCAAGAAAGGCTAAACCAAAGCTGCCATAGCTCTCACAGTCTGAAAGAGACGAGTTGGACCATGAACAACTACTTTGTAAACTCTAGTGTTTTTTGTCACTGCATGGTACGTGTTCATATATACAACATACACATGGCGTAACACTATTCGTAAGCATAATGAAAAGCTAGCTTATTATTGGAGAGGGATCTTCATCTAATCCATTATTAGAGAATTTTTTTCTTTTTTGATTTAACATTTCTTTATCAATGATGTAATGTTTCATAACTATTTTATGTTCTTCTTCTAAAGTTGTTTTCAAAACTTATTGAACATTGTTGTTGGAGATAAATATTTTTCCTTTCCTTCTCTTTTTTCCTTTTCTTCTTTAATCTCTCAACTTTTTGTTGAATAATTGTTTATTGAAAGGAGAGGTGGTGCTTTAGCTTATGTTCTTTAGCCTACGGAAAAAAGAATTAAGAAGAATAAGTATTTTATTATTTTTTTGTTGTTGTTGAAAACTAATCTAAGATTTATATAATTTAAATTATATTTTTACCGTCCCTTTAAAATATTTATTTATTGTATATTTTTTTAGTTTTAAAATGATAGGCAAAGTTATTATATTTGGGTATGTCAAAAAGATAAACCTGTTTCCATAATAGAAAGTCAAATGTTTTAAGATTACTACTTTATCTATATATATGGATCATTTTCTCTCCTGTTTTTATTATTTAAACACTAGGGGACCACTTATTTCTCAGGTACAAATAAGAAAAAAACATAAAAAATTAGTTCAAATGATTGATTCTTTTATTTTTTTTATGCTAAACCAAACACGTCAATTATTTTAAAACGGAGGAAACAATTTTTTAGCTCATACAACTCTCATGTTTGAGGTTAGGTCACCAGTTCAAATTTTTAAAACAACAAATCAGCGTATTTTGTGATATACTACCTTCGTTTAGCAAAAATGTTATTATCACTTTTCAATTTAGTCTATTTTTAGGTTGAAATGAAAAAGTGATAGTAACAGTTTTGCTGAAACAGAAAGAATATACGATAGGGGAAGCAAAAATAACAACTACTTTCTCCGTCTGAATTATATTTTTTTAAAATTAATAAAATACTAATATGATTTTTTAAATGTGGATTTTTTTTACTGTTTTACCGTTAGTCGGTGCACTATCACCCGATCAAGGCACAGTTGCGGTCAAGCCTTCCAAGTTGTACTTTGTACGTACGCATGCGTACAAAAACGCATGGATTATGAATCGGGGAGTGTGGGTATGGTGTATGCGTAACAGAGAACGTGTGGTTGTAGTTAGAAGAAGTTTCCTTTTTTGTGTGTTGCTGATCAAGATCAGACTCAAGTGGGAATCAATGAGAGAATGGCAAAACAGAACCATATGCTCTCTTTTTTTCCATAATGCATCATATGTTTGGTCTCATCACACTCACACCCTCTTTTATCTACAGACAAACTTTTTTATTATTATCATTATTCATCATCTCTACCTAGCTAGCTCTATAAAAACAACTCTCATATTCTTACTAATCCAAATTGCAATTAATTACTAATTAGTGTTCTAAATTAAGTATTAAGAATCTAATTAACTTTCTTTCACCAATTTTATTATTTTTGTACGGACGAATAAATCATGAGAGAACGGTGGGTTTATTATCAATGATTTCATGCCGTTCTAACGAATAAATCATGAGTTGACGGTGGGTTTTCGATGCTTCGATCTGACTTAATTGATATTTTACTTTATAAAAATCCTATTATCAATATAATTAAAATTTTAAATCTATATATTCTTATTAAATTTTATAATTAATCTAGTGTTAACTACTAATATTATCTCCGTTTCAAAATAATAGACTGGTTTTACATATAAATTAATATAAAACCAATTTATTATTTTAAAACGGAAGGATTACTTTTTTGATCAAGCAATAAGGCCACTGTTTGACTCATGCTCATTGGCCCATTGGTTCATTGGCCATTTATGTATAATCTTTTTAAGCTCTAGCTAGGAGAAGCACTGTATAATAGTAGTGTGGTCCAATGGCTACCTAGTATTTGACTCATGCTCACTGGCCAGGCAATTTTCTAGCAATTTATTTTTTGGTCAATATTTCATTTGATAATAGTACGTCATATTGCAGGGTTCCAATGGTTGATGAGTCCACGGAAAAAGAAACATTTTTCTAACTGCCGACGGGAAATATAATAATCTGTGATGAAGCTTGATTGGATGATTAAAGAATGATTTTTGGAGGACAAACTTAAGCTTTCCACTATATCCCACTGATTATATAATATGTGTGAGCTTCCAGCAACACAAATACCTTTTGGTTGGGGTGGACGGTGACGTAGTAGATAAAACTAAGACGCAGATTATTTTGATTGCGCGTAAAAGATTCAGGCCCGAAAACAGGCGCAAAAGTAGATAGCTTTAATGTCCAAAATCTGCTCAAAGCCCTATTTCTATAGGGCATACCAGGTCGGGCTGGACATGTTAATACTTTTTAAATAAATCAGATTTTTTTTTTTTAATTTTAAGTATGATGTCATTAATTTTCCTTTTTTTTATCAGAAAAAATTAAAAGATTACGGAAATAAATAAATAAAATCAGTCTGGCCCAATACCTTCAGACCCAATAGCTCACGTTTCCATTACAAAATCAGAAACCATAACAAAATAAAAATATCAGAATAAGCTAGCCAGGATTGATCTACAAAATATCACACCAGTTGAAAATACAGTCCCTGAATATAATTGTGTGAAACCAACTAGAGTTTGAGTTTGAACCCCACAAGTATATCAGTTTTTTGCCTTAGTGATTAAAGTAAATCTATCTTTTGGTCTCTTGGTAGCCATTTTTCTACTATTTCTTTCACACCAAACAATCCAGATTATAACAAAAGGAATCAGTTTCTAAAATTTTATGCCTATCTACTTACCTTTTGTAGCTGTCCACTTCTAATGGATTACGAAAAGCATTTTTATGGACTATTGAGAGTCATAATTTGCTACAAAATAAACTCATAGTTCTTTTGCAACTCTGCAATTTAGCAACAGTTGATCCGCGGTGACATGAGTTAGAAATTGTTGGTGATGCAAAGTCGACATGCATAACTTGCCCTGTTGGAATGACCGATCTTTATTGGATGTGTCTATTTTTCCCTTAATTGGATTGAATGGATTATTCTATTCGAGATAGCTTTTACTCGATGAACTACGGTCATGTCTTGATACCTTTGCGGTAAGGAGGAGGTTACGTAGGAAGCCTCCTCGCAGTCCGATACTTGGTTGCTCATATCATCTATTTGAGATGATTACAACCCACATAAAGTAATTCATATCATCAGTTGTCTCGGAGTGTGAGACAAGAGTTGGTTATTATCCTAGAAGCATTCCAGATATCGATGAGGTAGTTGCAGTCTATTCTACTAGATGTTCATACTACTTAGCAAGTTATACGTCATTGGCATGTGCCAATTGTGAATTTGGCATGGCTAAGGCCTGGTAGAAAACCAGATTGCAAGTTTGCGAAACTTCCGCAAGCCCACGGGTATAATAGATATGTGATGTGCAAGCAAAAATGACATGTGCCTGGCAGCTGTATTCTTGGGGGAGGGTACCAAGTACACCAACTTTTTCGTTTCGAAACATACATATTCCTTGCGTGAACTTTAATGAAGGTTAATGCATACTAGAAATATCCTTGGATAATCTCTAAAAGAGAATCCTGAATCCAAAGGATGACTGTTGATCGAAACTTCCTGATTACTAATCATGAATATAACACCAATTATAGGTATAAAATACAGCTCTAGAGGAAAAATGTATACCTTTCATGACTTTTTGATACAAAGAGAAAATAATATACAAAAAGTAAAATAAGATACCAAAAATTTTGTTAGTGAGGAAAAATACAAATAAAAAAAACCTCGGGATCTGGTCCTGTTTGAACACACACTGTATTTAGCCGCTACAAACACTAGCCTACTATACGAATTCGGTCTAGCTTAGATAGTATTTTATATCTCAACTGCTATGCTATAGTTGTGTCCCTACGTCTCTTGATCCCCGCAGGAACCTACCCACTTGATTTTCCTAAATGACGTCATTTGTTTTGAAAATCAAAGAAGGAAAGTGCATGGGATTCATAATAGAAGTTGGTCGATTGCACCTTTAGGTTCGCGAATTCACTAAGTGGGATTGCGAACAAAAGTGAGTTTCGGAGTTCAAGAACTTCAAAATCCTATTTAGTTTGTGAACTCACAAAAGTAGGTTCACGGACTCAAATGATTTTGGGTTAAAGAACTTTCAAAAACTTACTAGATCCACGAATTCAAATTTGGGTTCGCGAACTCAAAGTGATTTTGTGGCTAGGAACTTCAAAGTTACACTAGGTTCGCGAACTCAAATTTTTGGTTTGCGAAAAGTGAAGTTTGTAGTTCAGGAACTTCATATGCTAAGTAGGATTGCGAACTCACCATTGTACAAAAGTTCTATGAAATTTTCTTTCTTGGTTCGTTTTTTCAAAAAGTTTCAGCCTTTCAGGTTAAGACTTGAATTTGCAACATCACTAGATATTATCCATTGGCTTATCTGTGATGTGAATCTTTTTGTATTTGATCATTTACTAAAGGCCTTGCTTTGCTACGATAGATGGAGATATTGAAGGGAAAAGAGTCTAGAAGGAAAATCAGTTTTCGTTATTAACCTTTGATGAAGTACTTCAAAATGATGTCTTCGTGTGATCTTCAATCTTCGAGAGTAACTTGGAATTTCCTAAGACTCTACTACCTAATCTAATTTAGACAAAAGCAGACTTTAATAGGCTATAAATCAAGAAATAATTTTGGCATCTAAATTTAACAACAGACTTGACATACCAATTCTCGTGGGTTCAACAGAGCATTCGCTCTAATAAGTAC
Organism: Papaver californicum; assembly: GCA_023531435.1. Classification (NCBI taxonomy): domain Eukaryota; kingdom Viridiplantae; phylum Streptophyta; class Magnoliopsida; order Ranunculales; family Papaveraceae; genus Papaver; species Papaver californicum. The sequence goes on along the minus strand of JAJJMC010014721.1, from coordinate 862,114 downwards.
TCATCATACCTCGAGGTTTGTTATTCCTACACCCTTTGATTGTGATCCAAGCTTCCTCTTCCTCAATTGGTATTTCCAGCCGTACCTTATCTTCTTCTGAACGTTCATTGAAATTTGCAGTATCAAGCTGTGGTTTCCACTGATGAGATTCTTGAAATAATTTAGAAAATACTCCAAATTTTTCTTCTTTTCATAGAATGTCATTTTCTTTATAACCTTACATATTGTAAGTAATATTATTTTACATTTAAATCTTAATATTACGGTGAAATTATTATTTTTCACTTTACACTAGATAATGAATAATTTAACCAAGGTACAAAAAAAAACTTTCTAAATAAAAAAATATACTGCCATAAATATTTTTGAGAGATTAATAATAAATAAAAATAATTAAATTTGATTCTCTTAGATTAATAATTATAAAATCATAACTTTTAAGTCATATTTAGAAAATACTAAATGATTTTGGTAATAAGTTTTTGAATGGATAAATGAGATCAGTGCAAATAACAAGTTTTCAAGCTAGGCACCAAGACGAGTAACAAAATCAATACCAAAGCTCGAACCTGCCTAATAAATTGATTGAGGCCGGCCCTTGACGGGCTTTAAGTATCCATGGGTACATTTGGCATCGGACGGAACATGACAGGCTGTGCCAGGCCTACGATTTTCGGGTAATATTTACACCCTAAACAGAGATGGTGTCCTCATGAGTTCAGTGAAAAGCTAGAGATAGAAATTCGACTCATAGATCTAACTCCAAAGTATTTGAATCAGGAATCATTTTTATCTGGCTCGCAGGATACATATCTGATTGGATTATTTTTTTTTATTTTTTTTTTGATACAAGGCTACTGTTTAACAAGTTTTGAATAAGATATAATGATTCGGATTCAGATATATTAATTCAACTTCAGATGAATCAAATAACAAACAACCTGTACTTATATATGTCACACTGCTAATACCTTATTTATTTTTATATCATCATTTTGCTATTGGAAACTCGCTTAATTACATGTCTAACATATTCAAAATACATAATCTATTAAGATGAATATCATAATTTAAGATGTTCGAATACATTGGAAGAGCAGCTGGCGCCCCTAATTAAAAGAAAAAAAGAAATAAAAGAAATACATACGCGACGCGTTCTCAATTGTTTCCACATACCTTTCTGTTAATTTCAACTTGGTTTTTTCAGCCCAATGATGTTGCCTAGAAATGGATCCCTCTCAGTGATGAATGAATTAAACACTTCAAATAACATTAAAAAATCTTTTCTTTTCTTTTCTTTTCTTTTCTTTTCAAGGCGGAGTGGAAGGTGGGTTCCATAACCCCTTTTCCTTCAGCTACAAATACCCACTCCTCCCACCCTCAATCTATCCATCCATCATTCTCTCATCTCACAATTTTCATCACTTCAAAACTCAAAAATAAATTCAAAGCTCAATTCTTGAAATTGAGCTATAAATTCTTATTGTTGGATGCTTGCTTGTATTGTTCCTTCATTGTTTCAGGTAATTAAGCCAATTCAGTCACCTTAATTTCATTTTTGATAGGAATTATGGTGCTAAAGAGTTTGATTTCAGATACTAACAATGTTTTTTTATCTTCTTTTGTTTTTCAGAGTGATACATACTATCTTAAAGAAAGTTTATAATCAAGATTCAAGATGTCAAGTGCTAATTCAATAAGAAGGACACTTTCGGCCGTCGACATGTCTTCACCGTTAAAAAGGATTGCATCTTCTGATGAACTCCAGATTGATCATAATGATATTCAACAAAAGGATGATTTTCCTCAACAGCAACAACAACAAGAAGGACAGTTTGATATTTGGTGTTCAATTCTAATTCAAAAACCATCATCTCTTCCACCTCCTTATGTTCATCCTCTTGTCAAACAATCCAAGAGTTGTTTATCTCTTAAAAGCCTTGAGATTTGTACTGAAAACTTAGGTTCTGAATCTGGGTCTGATGGTTACCCTCATTCAGACATTAGCCTTTGCGACACCGAAGAAGAAGACGAAGAGATTCAAGAAGTAGTAGAAGAAGAAGCAACTGAACAAGTAGTAGTAGAAGAGAAGAAGAAGGAAGTAGTAGCAGTAATGAATTACAGTAAGAAATCATCATCAGTTATTAGATCTTTCCCACCCCCACTGAAATCACTCTCTAAACCAGGAGGAGGAGGTATTCAAATGAAAACTCATCGTAAAGATGGAAGATTAATTCTTGAAGCTGTTTCTGTTCCAACTTCTACAAACTGTTTCAATGCTCAACGTCGAGACGGTCGTCTTCTTCTAACTTTCGCTTCACCTATCCAAGAACCTATCGACAACAACGAAGAAGATGATGAGGAAGTAGAATTCGAATGTATTCATTACGAACAGATTGAACATGATCAAGAAAAAGGGCCCATAATAGAAGAAGAAGAAGACAAAGCGATTGTGTTGGAAATGACTAGTGCTAGAGTTCCAAAATTGCCAACTGGACTGATAAATGTTCACAGATCAGCATTGATGGTAAATAAATTTGCAGGTCTGACAAACAACAGGAGTAACATAACATCTTGCTGGTCATCATCATCATCATCAACTAATCTGAAGAACAAGTTGGAAAAAATGATGAATTCACCATCAACAAAACTAGTACTACCACAATCACTTCCAACATCATCACCACCGACATTACTTGCCGGGGCACCACGAAAGTTGTCATCGTCCCGATTAGTACCACCACAACAAACCGTTGCAGAAGCGGAAGATCCTTCTTTCAACAGATATGAGTACTGTTGGCGAAAGGATACTACTATACCAGTTAGTGGAATTCATCATTTACTTAACCAAGAACCCACAAACAAAAATAATTACCACAACAACAACAGTAATAATCTAATAAGGAATAAGAATAATTACTACAACAACAATAATAGTAATAATTTCTTTACTAAGGATTCAACAACAACAACAGCAAATGGAGGGAAATATTACAAGGAGGAAAAACAGATTAATGGCAACGGAGAAAAGGTTGTTGATCAACATTTGATAGTACTACTTCCAGCTTACTGCAAACCAGAACCAAGGAGATTTTGGGAACCTCCTCATTGCATTGCAACTTCTTAATTCATCCAAATCATTTTCATATAGTAATTTTTATGGAAATGCATATGTAATTGTAAATACTCCAAACTCAAACGCAATCCGATAAGAGAAAAATAATTTTGATATGCATATAAGAATGAGCGTTGGCTCTCTTTGCTTTCTATTTCTCTATCTTTTTGGTGAAAGCGATTTGACACACTATATATGATCATCTTATCCGATTGCCATTAGTCTTTTTTGTGTGGTTTGTTCCAATCTTGACATTATGACAAGACCAAAGAAGATAAAAATCTACCCAGCTAAAAGATTCAATTTGATTTTGTTTCACTACTAAAGGCCAAACTAATATCATGCACTCAGATGTGGTCAGCAGCAACGATCGATACCAACAATTTTCTTATCTGTCCGTAGATGAGATTGAGAGGCCATATATAGATTTATCTTTTTGCATGAAAGGGATTTCAAGAAAGTTTGATAGTTACTTGAAATGATCAGTAGATCCAAATTAGTAGGGTACTTACGTCCCTTTTGAGTTTTGCGTTTCTTCTCTAGCTAGCTATATGAATCGACTCCTTCATTAGTGACATTTGTACTATCTGCTTGCTGCTATTTTTTCCTCAACCAACACCACCACCTCAACTTAGTTGAAGTGATTGTTGTACATTATAGAATATAGAGGCAAGGTGTGGTTTATAGACTAGGTACATTAGTCAGATCCATGATTTGGATGTAAGAAAATAACCATTGATGATTTGATCGATGTTTCTCACTGGAAGGCCGAAGGGAGTCCTTCTATTGGGTCGGTAAATTGTTCAATGTCACAAACGCTGTTGGCCACGGTTCTCCAATTTGTTTTTCAATTTCTTCCCATTAGATTAAATTGGATCGGAGTTGATCAATTTTTCTAAAATTGATTTGATAATTAAATATTTTAGGTCCCAATTATTATTGAACTCCATTAAATTAAGCGAATTCGATAAATTTCGTGTTCACTTGTTTCAAATTAAAACAAAACTAAAAAAACCGTGGTGTAAACCAAAATTTAAAATACGTGGTGTAAAACAAAATCTGTTAAAAACGGTTATATCCATGATGATAAACTTCGCGTGCAAGCAGTCATCTAAGCTACTATGTGGGCGTAGAGTTGAGTGAACCATCTTGATTTATTAGCGCTAGAGCCGAGTAAAGAATCTTGCATTTGTAGATTTTGGCGTAGACGCGTAGTTGAAAAGACATGCTTCATAATCCAAAAAAATTATGAAAAAAATGCATTGATGAGCTACCAAATACTCAATACTCCCTCCGTTCTTAAAAAATATTATTTTTATTTTTTCATTTTAGTCTAACTTTTATAGAAATGGAGGGAATATCATTTAACGTGCAAAAAATTACCGTACTGCAAACACTTTAATGATTTTATCAAACTGCAAATTGGATGAGCTTTTTAATCTTTGAAAATTCATATTATACAAAACATATAATATTTTATTTTATTTTTTATTATGATCGATAAAAAATTTGATGTTGATGAGTTTTGAATTCATACCAATGATATCATCCTCCAACAACTTTAAAATGTATTTTTTCCGTACTTATTATAAAGGAGGAGTTTGGAAATTTTACAGTCTCATTAAATAGGCGGAGTTCCAATTCCAGGGCTATTTTTTCCACATATATCCTTATTTATGATACTTAAGAATCATCGCAATTAACTTAATGTTTCTAGTGTTGGGAATAAAATAAGAGTAGGACATAAAAGATGATGGATATTTATAAAATTCATATATTTTTTTATTTTAAAAGAATTTATGAATTCCGACTATATATATATAAAGGACAAGGACAAAGAAAGTATGTTATACTATATTCTAGCGATAGATATTTAATATTTGATTCGAAGCAACAGAAAAACTGCATTGGGTAAGCTAGATAATATGGACGGGGAAGCTCATGAGTGCATGTAGTTGGTGGTTGTCTTTATTTCTTTATCTGTTGGTCTGCAAAGCAAAAAGTCGAGGAAGTGACTGACTGCTCAATGCAATACCTTTCTAAATGTAGAATCTTGTTTTTTTTCCTCATTTTGTTAATAGGTTCTTTTTCTTTTCTTTTGATGCTTTAAATTTTGTCTTTTTTATACTTGTATCACGGTGTGTTTTCAATCTTTTTTCTTATCGGCAATCTTTTACTATTCTTAGTAATTCACATTCATCTTAATGTTTTTTACTCTTGACGATTATTCCAAAAATCACTGATCGCACATTGCTCTGTCATTTTTAATCTAACAGCATCACAACTAACTGTCATTCGTTACCGCATGATAGGTATTTACCATATATATAAGATGACTATTGACATTATGGGCTTCTAATATGCAACATCAAGCAGTTTCGTTTTCTCGGTCCAAAAAGTGTATTGTTGGAATTGGGTTGGAACGCCAAGTAGCTTTAGATTCAGGAGTTTCCGTTATATCGGAACACGAGGGAAAAATAGTTTCTACCGATATCGATAAGATCGTTTTCTCAGGTAATGGAGACACTCTAAGCATTCCATTGGTTATGTATCAACGTTCCAACAAAAATATTTGTATGCGTCAAAAATCCCAAGTTCCACGGGGTAACTGCATTAAAAAGAGACAAATTTTAGCAGATGGTGTTGCTACAATTGGTGGCGAACTCGCTTTGGGAAAAAACGTATTAGTAGCTTATAAAATTCAAGCAAATTGGATTCAAATTGATTTTAACTAAAATATTTGTATTTTGCGACGCTTATCAATCTGGAACGGATATAATCGTTACTAATTTATATGCAATATAGTTTTTCTATATTTTTTTACACCACGTTTTTTAGTTTTCGTTTTAATTTAAAGCAATTGAAGACTAATTTGGTATGTTTTGATCGAGATAATGGAGTTTAACAATAATTTGGGACTGTAAATCTTAGATCATTAAATCGATTTTGAGAAAAATGATCAAATTCGATCGAATCATTTGAAATTGAAAAACAATTAATTTGTATCAATTAAAGAGCAATTTAATATGTTTACATCGAGTTATCGGAGTTTAATAACAATTGGGGATTTTTAATCTTTAATTATCAAATAAATTTCTAAAAAGAACGACCAATTGCCTTCCGGTTTAATTGAATTGAGATGAAACCGAAAAAAAGTCAGGTGGCAAACACGTTACCGATAATGTACACTGAAATCATAGTATAGTAAATCCTCCCTTAAATCGGAGCAATTAAGCTCTCTAAGTGCCAAAGGATATTACATGAATGCTTTCATTATATTATCTGTGCAGTGTAGTAATGTATACTAACAATTCTCCGAATTATTTATGAATTATACACGAATTATTCCGTATCTATATTATATACATATCATACACGTATGTATGGAAGCTCAACTTAGTTTAACGAGGTTTCAGCCTAAAACGAATTATACGCGTATTTACTAATTAACGAATAATATATCTCGTATAATACTTCGCCACATCATCACCATACCATCGTTTTCTATCATATTTTAATCTTCCAGCATCTAATTTCTTTTAAAAAATATGGACAAAAAAGGATTTTAAACCCGTGGATATGGATATGCTAATGTAGTTCGTAAGAATCATTAAATTATAATAAAAATAACATATTTTAGAAGTTAATGTATGCCGAATTTATTTTACCGAATTCATATCTCAAAATCGAATTAAACACATACGTATTCCGTTCCAATATATTGTCGAATCACGAACCATTGACCGGATTTTTGACCGAATTTAACTTTTATGAGTCCGTATAATACTTGTACGTTTGTCGTTCCGTACGTTTTCCGAATTCCAAATTGCTAACTAGACACCCACGTAGTAAAATACCATAGCAATTAGCGTTTTTATTTTTAGTTTTAAAGCAACAAGATATCTGTCTAGTCTTCGAGGTTGTACGGTGAGAGAATAAAATCTGAAGTACACGTGGGTTAAAACTATTGGAGAAGTAATGAGCTATGATGAGACGAGAAACACTAGAATAAAGTCTTTTGAAAGCATCGAACTGACAGAAGCAAAATCTTTAAAGATTGATCCTGACAGCATTACTGCATGACCAACACGTGGGTTGCGGAAAAATAAGACACACTGCACAAAAAAGATAGTCTTGCTACCTGACCAACACGCAAGTAGCGGGAAAGTAAAATGTACTGACCAAGACAGACAACTTTAATTGCTTGACTGACAACAGGTTGCGGGAAAGCCTGACATAATAAAGAGTAATGAGTATCGATGCATGACTGACACGTATCCACTCTACAAGCAGCGGAACGCAAAGAATTAAAGCATAACGAATCACTTTAAATAGCTACCTGTCAAACATGCCATGATTCAAATAAGATCACAAGTCATTGCAATCCAAAACAAACTATAAGACCGCAGAAGAAGTGCTGGACAATCCGTAAAGAAACTATGGGAAACAGGCAATACGCAGGCAAGGACTTGCGGAAGGAACGATCAGGCCTTGCGGGAATTGCGAATAGGCCTTGTGGAACTACATATCGCACCAAGAATGGATAAGAATAAATAGGTGGAAAGTAAACTGGTGGGCTCCATCAATTTAGCTATAAATACCAGGCTCATTAGCATGAGAAGGGGTTGGAAAATAGAGGGAGAAATTAGACTGAAGACATTAAAGTAATAGCAAAGGGCTTAGGTATGAAATTTATGTAATTGTTTAAGTTCATTTGATTCATGAGGAGCGTGATTAAGTTTTGTATGAAGTCATCTTATTGATATAGATTATCTCTTTACGATTTTCTTCTGTATAAATTTAAGAATGATCATATGAATGGATCTCATTATTTTACTTTTGAATGTAAATAATTTTACTGACTGAATCCCATAGATTTTTGTGTCTTTTCATTTTGATTGTTTATTCATTCTCAAAATGTTATGCTGAGACAATTTATGTTAAGATAATGTATTTTGTCAAATTTCACATATATTTGGTTGTGATCCCAAAAATACTAGATTTTTGATAATCACATGTACTTTGTACGGATACATACATATGCACATAGATTATCCATTAATGGGTGAGGGTATGTTGTATGTAATAATTGGACGACCGAAGAGAATCCTTTCATAAAATCACTAAATTGTTAAATGTTATAAAATTCCTTTGGTCGCGGTTTATAAAAATGCAAAACTGTGGCGTAAAAACCAATATTTTCAATGATTTCTTCAATTTTATCTAAGTTGATGCTTTTTTTTCAAAATTAATTGGATAATCAAAAATTGGCAGTCACTAATTATTTTTAAACTCCATCAAACCGATCTAAAAAGATTAATTTCGTCTTCAAACTAAAACAAAAGTAAAATACCGTGGTATAAAACAGAACTAAAAACTGTGGTCTAACCAGAAACAGTTAGGAACCGATATAATCATTCCATAATGATAACCATGGCGGAATACAAGAATTTTAGTTAAAACAAAACTAGTTCAGAGTCTAAATTTTCAGCTGGCCTTCACCGTCCAAGCGTTCATCCAGCAGTAAACGTGTTGTTGTACTTGGAAGAAGTTTCCTTATTGAACACTATTGAAGAAGAAAATTTGTCGTTTATTCAATCAATCACTGTGATGCTCAGACTCAAGTGGGAACTAATCATAGAGAAGTAAGTAGAGCTGGAAATTAAACAGAACCATATGCTCTCTTTTTTTCTTTCCATACTGCATCATATGTTTGGTCTCATCACACTCACACACTCTTTTATCCACAACAATCATTTTTATTATTATCTTCATTCATCATCTCTTAACTTCAGAAGAAAAAAAACAACTCTCATATTCTTACTAATCCAATTGCAATAATTCACTAATTAAGATTAGTGTAGTTCCAAATGAAGTAGTATTAAGAATCAGATACTTACCGTCCATTAACTTTCACCAATTTTATTATTATCTATATTTCCATGCCGTACTAATTAACGAATAAATGAAGAGACGGTGGGTGGGTTTTGGGTGTTTCGATTTGACTTAATTGATACTTAAACTTTGTGGGATTCCCATTTCCACCGTAATTAAGGGTTTTAATATTATAGAATCTCAAATTTCATGTTCTTAGCAGTTAGCACTAACTATCTATGGCTACGGTTTGACTCAAGCTCATTGGCCACGCATGTATTTTAATTTAGTGTTAACTACTAGCTAGTACTTTTGATCAACCAATGGCCACGGTTTTGACTCATGCTCATTGGCCATGCATGTATAATAACTTTATGTAAAGCTCTTTGGAGAGGCACCCTATAGCAGTAGTGTCGTCCAATTGGTGGCTAGGGGTTGACTGATCATGTTCACTGGCCATTCGTTTTTCTAATTTTTTTTGGTCAATATGCTAGCCTAGTAATGCAGGGACCATCTTTAAGTGTTGGAAAACTCTGTTTAAATATTGTCAAGCCGACCAAAATGTCTCTTAACTTTCTAATGTGCGTGTCATTAGCTAATAGCTAGCATCATAAACAACGGTCCAAAATTAACTTGTGCCATCATAAGAGGCTACCTATAATTGGAAATGAATGGTGGTCTAAGGTTGAAATGATATTGATATGATTGAAGTAGCTGCCTATATTTAGTAATAGCTAGCAAAGAATTACCTGTACTACTCCCTCTGATCCCCGTAGAAAATTGGAGAAGTAAAATTCTTTTAAAATAATTTTTTTTATTAATGTATACGTTTTTTTTTTCTATCTTTTATCCTATTTCTAATGTTAAAAATATTAATTTAATTATGATGATACTTGTGCATTATAAATAAGGGTAATATAATATACGGAAAAATTTATTTTGATATTAGAATTCGACCTATCTAATAGAACTACTAAAATCTAAAACTCCGCCAGTATATGTTGTTCAGAAAGAACCAATAGTATGTTATGGTGTGCTTTTTAGCTTTTGAATTTTCTCTGGTTATGGGCAGAGACAAGAACCAAAAAAACATACGCAACGCATTCTCAGCTGTTTCCATGTACATTATTCTTCCTATTTATTAACCTCAGCCTGGTTTCCCCACCCACCCAATCATGTTCGCCTACAGAAGGATTACCCCCATGCTGCTTCTCACTCACTCACTGTTTAATAGTAATGAATATTAATGAATGACATGTACAGAAAAATCACAAATAACAATAAAAATGTTTGCTTTGTCTTTTCATGGTGGACTCCATGGATTCGATTCCTTCCGGAGGCCCTTTTTCTTCGACTACAAATACAACTCCCGTTCTCATCCTTCAATTCATCCATCCATCAATCATTAATCTTTAATCTCAAAATTTTCATCACTTCCAAACTCAAAAATTTACATCTTTGAATTTCATTGCTGGATGCTTGTTTTTAGTGTCTCTTCATCATTGTTTAAGGTAAGCAATTTATCCTAATCACCCCAATTAGTTTCATTTTTATTTTTAATATATATTTTTTTCTTATAAGGATTGTTGTGCTCAAGAAGATTTTTCGACCTCGGTACCCAATTAATTTATATACTATTCTATTACAAAGATATCTAGCAGTTTTTTTCGAAATTGATTTCTGATGTGAACAACATTTTCTTTTGCAGAGTGATACTTACAACCTCAAAGAAAGTTTCTTAAGATGTCGAGTGTTACTACTATTTGTGTAAACCAAGTGTCACTAAGTGATGAACAACCCTGCCAAGGAATTGGATCAGTTCTTGGATTTGAATGTGAAAAACCAAAATTCAATAGTAGTACTGCTACTGCTAATTCATTGAGAAGGACACTTTCAGCTGTTGACATGTATTCTAAAATTGCTGTTCAAGATGTTGAACCAAAGAATGATTTTTCTCAGCAACCAGGACAGTTTAATATCTGGTCTTCAATTCTCATTCAAAAACCATCATCTCTTCCACCTCCGTATGTTCATCCTCTTGTCAAACAATCCAAGAGTTGTTTATCTTTGAAAGCCTTGAGATTTGTACAGAAAACTTAGGTTCTGAATCTGGGTCTGATGGTTACCCTCATTCAGACATTAGCCTTTCTGATACTGAAGAAGAACACGAAGAATATGAAGAGATTAAAGTAGAAGAAGCAATTGAACAAGTAGTAGTAGAAGAGAAGAAGGAAGTAATAGTAGTAACGAATTACAGTAAGAAGGCATCACCACCATCGTCAGTTAAATCACTCTCTACACCAGGAGGAGGAGGTATTCAAATGAAAACTCATCGCAAAGATCGGAGATTAGTTCTTGAAGCTGCCTCTGTTCCTACTTCTCAAAATTACTTCACTGCCCGACGTCAAGACGGTCGTCTTGTTCTAACTTTCGCATCACCTATCCCAGAATCCAAATCATTGGAGGATGTTTTCGAAACCGATGAGGAAGTAGAAATAGAATTTAGTCCTGATAATGAGATTGAAGAACCCACAATAGAAGAAGAAGAAGAAAACGACGATAAAGGGATTGTGTTAGAAATGACTAGTACTAGAGTACATCCAAAACTGCAGCCAACTGGGGAGATGAATGTTCACAGATCAGCATTGATGGCGAATAAGTTTATAGGTCTGACAAACAGCATGAATACCACAATATCACCACCATCATTAGCCGCAGGGGAAGCACCACCAGGGGTGTCCACACTGCCACAACAAACTTTTGCGGCGGCAGTGACGGAGGATTCTTTCAACATGTACAAGTATTGCTGGCGAAAGGAGACACCCTCAATGGTGTCAGTCGGTGGAATTTATCATTCACTGGACCAACAATACACCAAAGATACTTATTACTACTACTACAACAACAACATGAATAATCTCTTAACTAGTAAGAATAATTACAATATTAACAATAATAGTAATGATCTCTTCGTTAAAGATTCAATAACAGCAACAATAAGAGGAAACGATTATGAGGAGAAACAAAACAGTAATGGAGCAAGGGTTGTTGAGCATTTGATAGTACCAGTTTATTGCAAACAAGAACCAAGGAGATCTTTAGATTTTCAGCCGTCTGATCGTTATAAAAACAACATTGTAGCCATACATGTGTAAAATAAGAGTCCTGTACAATCTGATCTTCAAAGAAGACTCAAATCAAAGCCATTCCCAAGATTGGACGGTCTCAGTGAAGCCAAAAAATTTACTAAAAAGATACGAATTTTTGTGGACTTACTAAAAAAATGTGTTTCAATTGAACGCGCAAAAATTAAACAACGTTTTTATAAAAGATCAAGATTAAACAATACAAGTTAAACCGGTGTACTTTTTCTGGCTTATACTCCTACCGTCCGTCCCTATTATAACAAAGGTGAAATATTGGATTTTTTTAATCTCATTAAATAGACGGAGTTCCAATTTCATATATATCCTTTTTTATAGTGACGGAACCAGAAATCTATATATGGGGCCTAAAAAAAATTTCCAATGAATACTCAATTTTACTAACCTCAAATGCGATAATGATAAGTGAGATAAAGACATAATGGTACCTGAAATCAGTTACTGAGCAAGAATTTATCTTAGTGGGGGAAATTTTCAATAGCATAAGTTTTATATAAGGTATACTTATTAATTTTTTGAGAGGCCGCAGGCCGCTATAAAATTTTGGTATTTTGGTCTATTTTTTAGAGAAATTGTAATGTCACATTTAAAAATACAGTATTTTATATGTTCACTCTCAAAATAGAGTTGATTTGGTTAATATATCTAGAATTATTTTCATATTGTAGTTAAAATGACTAATTCATCTAAGACGATTTCAATAATTATCAGAATGAAATGACATAGCCTCCCCTGGTTCCCCCGCAGTTGTACTGCAAAGTTTTTACGAGTTTCTTTTTATTCTTTATTTAGCAAAGTGGGCAACAATCACGATAACACCACTCGATTTAGTATAAAGCTATATTGTGATTGGAGAACTGCTGCAAAAGGATTGAATAGTAGATATGTAAACAAAAATGAAACTGATTAGTATGTCACATTTTGTGTTAACTAACCTAACTAGTAACAAAAAGATTTTTCATTTCGATATCTCACCATGTTATTTTTGTAACTAATGGGCTAACTCAAATCTTACCTGGGCTATATGATATTTTCTCACCAATTACAAAATCTCAAATAGGCTTTCTAAATTTTTAGGGTGGACTATAGCCTACCTAAGCCACCCCCTACTTCCGTCAGTGGTTTTATGATGTATGAATAATTATATATTAAAAATAAGATAAAGGGTAAAAATAGGAAAAAGAACACAGGTATTTATAAAACAAAGTAATTTTTCAATCTAGAAAATTTCATCTTCTCTGCCTATATACGAGGGACGAAGGGAGTACCAGTTTATGGTAATCACAACAAAAAAGCTGGAGGTGGTTTGGTATGGTAGTACTAATGATGAGATAAAATGTTTGTAGGTGATATAATAACTGTTAGGTGTTAATGGTACGACTTAAATATTTTTTAACTTTTTTTATTAATTGAAAAATAAATAAATAAAGTAATAAAAATAAATTACTATTTATTTAAAAATATAGCTTAAAAAAATCAAGCTAGCCTACTATAATTGAAAGTATAAGATTTTAATTAGCTACCAATTATATTACAACCTGTTATTAATGTAAAATCACAAACTACCGATTATATATAGAAATCTAGACAAGTTTTATAAGTGCTTTCTACTAAACTGATTGGTCTGAAGTGCATAGGTCTGCTGGATTCCTCTCTTTTAGGGATTAAACTAATGAAAGAGCAGTTCATCCTCCAGTGGATGTTCTCATTCTCATAAAATTCCTGAATTACTGCCATCAAGTCATCTTTAATCACTGGCCAAGCAATCTTGAAAAACTCCATCGGGTACCCGTATGGCCCTGGAGATTTGAAGTTTCCATAACCTTTAATAATAGCCCACACTTCTTCTTCTTCAAAAGGCCTTTCCAACCATAATTTCTCTTCTTCTGTGATTTTCAAGTAATCACTTGTTTCTAGTTGAGGTCTCCAAGGATGATCTTCTTTAAAAAGCTTTGAGAAATAATCCATAAATTCCTTTTTTATTTCATTTTGGTTGAAATTATCCTCTCCATTAATGACTAATTTGTGAATTGTATTCTTTCTTCTCCTGCCATTAGCTATTTGATATAGGTACCTTGTATTGCAGTCACCTTCCTTCAAGTGTTTGCTCTTGAAAGCCATTTCCTATGCTTGTCAATCCTGACTTGTTTGAGCTTCAATTTGTGTTGACTTCTATCAATGTATTCATTAGTGTTCAACTGTCCATTTTCTTCTTTCTTGTTTAGATAGTCAATTTGAGATACTAACTGCTTTTTGATTCTAGCATTTTGACCATAAACTTCTTTACTCCATCTAATGAGGAAAAACTTAAGATTTGCAGTTTCCTTGCAAAAATATAGCTCGGAGACCCATTATACCTCATATTACCCCACTATATTGCCAAATTGCTCAAGAACGTTCTATTTGACAACCAAAATATTTCTAGTCTAAAAGGAGGTTTATTTCTTGAGACATTACCTGTGGATAGCAGCACCGGAGAGTGACCAGACACATTCCTTGACAGTAGAGTTTGTGCAGTAAAGGTAAATTTGGCTTATAATAGTATTTATATATATATACATTTATGTTATCGGATATCGGATGATTATCCTATAGGATAGTAGTATTACCGTATCCATATCCGATAAGGAGAAATTATCCGATAAGGTATCTATATCCGTATCCAATATCCAAACCTTCGGATAATATCCTAAATTTTTGTTACGGACTCTGACGGATGTCAGATATTCAGTTATCCTTTTATAGGCCTATAAAAGGACTTAATTTGCTCCCACCAAGGCAGAAGTGAAAAAAACGTAACTTGCCCTTTGATTTGTTGTTTGCCCTTCGAATAGTGGAATTTCCTAACTTTCCCCTCATATCTTTAATACTGGCTTTGCCACTGTTCTCAGATGGTGGGGGTCGACCGGAATTTTGAACAAATTCAATTCAAACTAACTTTAACAAAAATTCTTGTATTTTGTCACGTATATCACTCAGGAACGGATATAACCCTTCCTAAATGATTTTGTGTCAATACTGATTTAATTTTGTTTTACACCACAGTTTTATACTTTCGTCTTAATTTGAAGAAAAATGATATTGATAACTGGGGACTTCCATTTGTTAAGAAACCTATTACTGGAGATGCACACTTTTGCTCTTTGGGACTGCAATGGATTAAGACGTTCAAAATAGAGATAGGGGTAACTCAATAGCATGTCAAAAGTAAAAAATACCCTCCCTCAATAACTACCCTAAATTTAACAACTATTCATTAAAAAAAATTAAAAAATATTATTCTTCTCCTTCATGATTCGTTTTCTCAGTTTTAGGAACTACTTACAATTAGGAATAGATGAACTTCTAGCTGTAAACACTCACTACGGCTAGGAGTTCATCCCTGACCGTAAGTAGTCCATCTACGGCTAGGAAAATAATGAATTTCTAGTCGTTGAGTATTTTACGATTGAATTGTACTTAGTAATTTATCTATGGATAGGAATTAATCATTTCTCAGTTGTAGGATAATAATTTTTATTTTTTACGACTAGAAAATAATAAATTTTTCATTTTCATACCGAGTACAATTGAAACCTAGTTGATTCATTTTTATATACAAGCCTATTACGGCTAGGAATTGATGAATTCCTAATCGTAAATAAACTACTGATGGCTAGGATTAATCATTTTCCAGTCGTAATTTGTTATTTACGGCTAGGAAATGATTAATTTCTAACCCTAAGTAATTCTGAAAATAAAAAAAGTGAGGCGTCCCCTTAGTTGATTATAAAAGTTAAATAATTTTTTTTATTTTTTTTTTATTAATCTAATCTAATCATCAATCTTAATTAATTTAGCTAATTAAGTTAATTATCACTAATTAATCTAGAGCACTATAGGTATTATGAAAAATACTAAGATAAAGGGCATTGGGGTTGGTTGCAAGATGACCCTGTTTTGTCATCTTGTAAACCCCTAGGAGCCAAGGTGTGTAGCCCCAATAATAGGTTTCTTTTTTAATTATCAAATCAATTTGAAAAACAATGATCAAATTCGATTGAATTGGATGAAATTGAAAAACAAAACTGATTACATTATAATTTTTCAATTTGTTTTAATTTAAAGCAATTAAAGATCGATTCGATCTGTTTAGACCGATTTGATGGAGTTTAACAATAATTGGAGCCTTGAATATTTGATTATCAAATCAATCTTGAAAAAGAACGATTAATTGCTTTCCACCTTCTTAATCAAACTGATTTTCTTTTAAAAAAACCGCAGCAAAAAGTGTTATGTGATAGGATTACATCGAGTCTTTATATAGAAGGATTCCCTACGTCCAATTACGAAGTGCGTTAACTTCCCATGGAAGTGCAATGCAGTGTAAATACTCCAAACTCCACCGACAATCTAATAAGAGTGAGTTTCAAGTTTCAACATATTGGATATGGCTAACTAATTGTCAGTGTTGGCTCAATTGCTTTCTATTCTCTATCTTTTTGGTGAAAGCGATTTCACACTCTATTCCTATCCGATTACCATCAGTCTTAGTCTCTCATCAATGCGTCTCTGGACATGTGTGTGGGTATCAATTTTGACATTATAACTAACTATGAATCATAAAAGAAGATTTCCAATCCACTAAAAGATTCATTTGCTTCACTACGAAAAGCCTAACAAGATCAGCAACGATAACTACTATGTGCTTATCTATCTACATATAGACGAGATTGAGAGGCTATACAGAATTCTTTCTATGCATGAAAGGGATGTATTCGGATTGACTCTTTTTTGTATTGACATTTGCACTATCTGCTATATCTTCTTCAAACCACAACAACACCTCAACTTTATTGAAGCGATGGGTACAATATAGAGTGAAGGTACATGCGTATCACCATATGCTATGCTAGGCATGTGGTGTAGGCCGGATCCATGATTTGAGTGAGAAAAAACGGACTTAATATTTCATGCTTCTCATTTAATATTTTCTGTTTGTGTGGACACACCAGACCTTGCAAAACTGAAAGGCTATTTTGGTTTACAACGCTAGAGGCTGAGCTGAGGAAACGAGGGGGCTTCAGACAATCTTGCATGGGATGGTGCGAACGCGTAGCTCAGAAGACGTATATGGGAAACCAAATTTCATGAGCTATCATCGTGTAGCCTTTTGAGTATTCCCATCACCGCAAACACCTAATAATTTTAGATTGGTGAATTTTTTGCATTCGTAAACATTACTTAATATCACGTGTTTTTTAAAAATGCTGCAGTTTCTTATGAGCCAATCAAGCAGCTGTAAATTTTGCAGGCCTTTAATTTTTTATTTTTTAAAACCTAAACTTAGGACCAGCATGGATATGGATATTTCTATCCATGGTAGTTTATATTAGGTTGTCCTAGGGTAAGTAAAAGATGAATTCTTAGAATGGATAATGACGATCGTGAATGGATGTTAGGTTTCTTTGTTTGTTAGTTTGTTGGTCTGCATAGAGGCAGTGATTGGTTGCTAAACCTATCACCCTTTCTAAATAAAGAATCTCGTTTTGTTTTGTTTTCTTTTAATTATCTTTTCTTCTTTTTACTACTAACAGTTTTCATGGCGTGTCTTTACTGATATTTTAGATACCCTTAAGTATATACTACATGACCGATTGCACTATGGGGGCCGCCCGGAAATTGCAAAGAACTCGATCTAATTTTAATTAAAATCCTCCTATTTCACGATATATTATCTTAGAACGGATATAATTGTTCATAACTAATTTTGTTTTATACTATATTTTTTAATTTTGTTTTGAGAAAACAGATCTACTGCCCAGAAACCTTTAAAATCTGGTTAAAATGGACGGATAAGATATTATTCTGGGTGAAATGTACATAAATAAGTTTCTAAAGAAAAATTGACTATCCTACCTTTGAGGATTTACACCCCACAAAATCAGTTTCACCCCCACCGCACAAAATCAGTTTAACCTCCACCCCACACAATCAGTTTCTCCCATCTTCTCCACCTTCTCCCATCTTCTCCACCTCCTCCCGAAAGAAACTTCTCCCACCCTCTCCACCATCGACATCATAATTTCTTCACCACCACCACCACCACATACCATCAACTCTTTGTACTATCCACATTCACCACCAGCACCACCACCATCACACCAAAAAACCTAGTCAGTTTCATCTGCAGAAGTTTTTATCACCACCACAAACAAAAACCCTAGCACCACGACTCAACCAGAAGTTTTTTTCACCACCACCAACAAATACCCTAGTCAATTCTATTCTTAATTATCGAAAAGGGTAATTACTATTTCTATCTACTAATTTTAGGTTTTCTTTGATTTTTTTTTTATGATTGAAATTGGTTTCATCTACTTTTCAATTTTAGGGCAATTTTACACATTACCATTTAAAATTGGATGAAACTGGTTTAGTTCAGTTATTTCTGTTGAGATGGATTTGCTGTTGTTGTAAATGTGAAATTTGTTGTGAAATTGGTGTGTATGAAACTGGTGATGTAAGTAGGATGAAACTAGTGTTGTAAGTAGGATGAAATTTATTGTGAAATTGTGTTGAGTAGATATTGGTGAATGTTAGTACTGTCCAGGTTTAATCTGCAGTTTCAGCAGGTTTAACCTAGGATGAAACCAGTTACATCCAGTTTAAACCTTGGTAAGTTGTTTTATCAAGATTTTTGTTTGAAATAAATTTTGTAAGTTGTTACTGATATGTGCAATTTATCTAGGTTTAGTTAGAAAATAGAAAGAAACTAGATTTATCTAGGTTTAGTTAGAAAGAATATATATGCAATATGAAATTGGTTTTCTTTGGTTACTTTGTTGGTAAATGCTTGTCCTAATTGTATATTATTTCCTTTTCACATTATTTTGTCGAGTTTCCTTCCATGGATAATGCTTGCCCTTATATGCAATGTGAAATTATACCAGCTTCATCCTTGTTTTTTCGGTTATATTCATTGTGTTGAGTTGGCTAAAATAGTATTTTTTTGGTTTTAACAGTTTGGCTAAATTAGTAGGAAACAAATGGCGCCCTCAGCTAAAGGTACCACTTTCTGATTTCTTTATGTTTAAATTGTTATTTATTATTTGTGTTGAGTTGATGGTGGTGAAGAGGTGTTTTCATCCAGGTTTAATCTGCAGTTTCAGCAGGTTTAACCCAGGTTTCATCCTGGTTTAATATTTGATATAAATTTATTTTTGATAGGATGTAACTAGTTTCATCTTGTTGTAGGAAGCAAAAACAAGAGTAAAGGTGAATTAAGAACCAAGAAAAAGCATAATATAAATGTGGTTGGCGAAAGTAATGAAGAAGATCATTTGGAGAGAAAGGAAGGGAAGAAAACCTTTCGGTCGAGTATGAAACAAATTGTGGATTTAATGGGTACATTGGAAATCACAGAGAAACAAGAGGTTGAATTAAGGAAGATTGAGTTTTGGAGTTTTCTGAATGTGATCAAAGAAGGAAAAATGGGGAAAGTTGAATGTAGCAAAGCTCCAAAGGCATTAAAATACATCATAATGAGTTATGAATCGAACAACTCATTCAAGATTGGTGATCAAATTTTAAAGACGGATCCTAACTCATTTGCTGTTACCTTTGCAATGAAGAGAATACGTATGAGTAAAGAAGATAATGAACTTTATGGGCCAAAGGACGACCCTAGTCTGGAAACTTCTGAATTTTACATAAAGTACTTCAAGAAGGAGGATGCAAAGAAAAGTGCAGACAAATTGGAGAAAAAGGACATTGTTAAAGGAATCAAGGCTGTTATCAAAGAAGAAGGAAAAGAAAAAGAGTTGGTGATCCTTTTGTTGTTGTACATGTTTTGTACAATTTTCTTCACAAACACTGGTGGTATGTATATCAATTACAAGTACTTAAACTGTGTGAATTCAATTGATATCATCAATAAAATCTCATGGCCGGATCTCATCCATGAGCATCTAATGGAAAGCGTTGTGGCCGTACATAAGACACCTTACTCCGTAAATGGTTGTAACTTCTTTTTGTTGGTGAGTTTATATGATTTTTTTATTTTATTTTTTAACATTCATTATCTTCAATACAACAAGCATAAAACTAAAAAGATTTATCTTGTTCTTTTTATTGTTGCAGTACTGGATGTTTGAACATATTAAAGGTATTGAAAAGAAAGACAAGAGTGATAACTTACCTAGGTTTGCAAGATGGAACATGTATCAAGTGTCTTCTGATGTCGAGACGATGCTGAAAAATATTTCAAAAGATCAGGTAAATCTATAATATAAATCCATAATAATTATGTAATCACTAGATGAAACTAGTTACATCCTGTGTAAGCACTGGATAAAACCAGATGCATCTTGAATCTCAAAATGAAAACATGTTTTCTATATGTTGCATATTATTGACTTTATTGGTAGTTGGAATGAAGAGGAAAGGCAACTATGTTTGTTTAACGAGGCAGAAAACAACCATGAAGAAAACATCTCCAACTTGAAGAATGAATTAAAAGAGAAAGATAAGATTATCTCTAACTTGAAGGTTGAATTAGAGGCTAAGGATAAGATAATATTAAACTTGCAAAATGAAGTGGAAGTATTGAAAGGACAACACAAGTGGCAATCAGAAACTCCACAAGCTTCACCTTCTTTTCAGATTATTGTTCATACACCACCTCCAGATTTCTTCAATCTTAAAATCACTCAAGAGATGAAAAGAGATGCAGAAGGTGATGTTCCTCAAAACGTTGATGCACCCAATAAAATTCCCGAAGCTGCAAACACAAATATAATTATTGAAGCTCAACCTCTAGCAGTTATGACTAAACTTGGGTCGATTGAGAGACTCGTGAAGAATGTGTACCAGTATACAAGAAAGAGGAAAAACCTTGGTTCGGATTATGTTAGGAATGATGATATGAAGAAAAAGAGTGATAAGTTGAAGAAGTTAGATAAGAATAACAAGTTGTGGAAAAATTACTTGAGTGAAAACAAAGCGGCCGAAGAAAAGTTAATCAAAGAGTTCTACAAATTTGGAAATTTAAGGTACGCGCAACTGTTTTTTGTTTTGATAATTATTTTTACATTATTGTTTAGGATGAAACTGGATTCATCTTAGTATGGTTTTTATTTATGCCAGGATGAAACTGGTTTAATCTTGTTTATACCAAACTGTTAAACTTGGATGAAACCGGTTTTATCCTGTTTTTTAACTGTTGTAACTATATGAATGATCAGTAATACAGAGACCGCATTTGGAATTGCAATAGAGGTGGTGAGTTGTCAATCTCTATTATGGGAGAATACATCCAAGAAATGATGTTAAATCATTCTGCGCCGAACAATATTATCGAGTTCAAGATAATGAAATGGAGGGAACTGTTTCAACCTAACAGTAAGCGCGATGGATTCATTATGACCGCGTTTCTAAGCACACTTGCATGGGTAACACATAAAAACATTTGATTCCTTTTCTTTATTATTTTTTTATTAATTATTTTGGTAAAAATGATTGAATTAAATTGTGTACTTAATTTGTTTTCAGTTTTATGTCTCCATGGAAGATGAAAAAATGTCTACAAAGTTGATAGATAATGAATTGTAGAAATTGTAGAATGCTAACATCAACGATTTCTATTACTTATTGATCCCGATGAACCACCATTGTGAAGTTGCATCGAATCCTGAATATAAAGACCATTTTACATTGCTTCAATTTTACTTTAATGATGTTTCTTGGACACACTACAATTTTCTTCTCGATACTACAAAAAATGGTTGTCTGGAGGATGTTAAAGTAATGGTAAGAAGAGTGAACCAAGTTCTTAGCATACTATATGATTAAAACATGGATGATACCGAATTCACTACCGTAGAGAACTGTCCACAACAGGGAAAAGGTAGGTCATTCACACTGTGGCTTTTGTTGTTGTACATTTTTTTCATTTATTAAACACAAAATTAAATGAAAGACTTGGTTTTGTAGTCCTGACTCTGGAATGTATGTTATCTACTTCATGGAGGGGGTGATGAAAAATGGTTTCGCTTTTGAAGACGAAGAAACTCTAAGGGAAAAGATGAGCACAAAGCGAGTTGACCTCGTATATGAAATACTCAGTGATGAAAGAAGTTGTTGGAAGTTGGAAGAGAACTAAGAAGGTTTTGTAAAGAATCTGGTTTCGTTTAAAGATCGTAATTTTTTTTAAGTTTTAAGTTTTTTGTAAAATGCTATTAATATAGTTTAGTTGTAGATCAATTAATATGAATCTTGGATTTCATCTATGAATGTATATATCCTAATTGTAGATCAATTAATATGAAAACTTTTACTTGAATTGTTATTTATTGATAATTTTAAGTATTTTTGTCAGAATGTGCAGGATTTTACCAGATACATCCTGAAGAAAAAATATTCTACTGTCAGAATATGCAGGATGAAACTGGTTTCGTCCAACCAAAATAACATTTTTGTCAAACGCATCGTTTTTCTGTCAGAATATGAAGGATGAAACCAGTTTCATCCAAGCAAAAAATCTATTTTTTTTATATTATGCAGGATGAAACCTGTTTCATCCAGGTTTAATCTGTGTTGTTCCTGAATTCATTCAAGGTTTAATCTTTGTTGTACCTGAATTGAAGAGCATCTACAATTGAACAGCCCAAAAAAGACATTAAGATAAACTAGTCATTGTAATTGTTCAAACAAAATATAGAAATCCCAAACAATGATAAAAATAGACTTGTTCAAAAAAATACTAATAGTAAAAAGAATTAGTCTAATATGCAATAAGAAGTTGCAGAGAATGAGTAAGACCAAGAATCATAAATTTTCCAGAAGAATCAGTGGAAGAAGATGCTATTAAGGAGGGAGAATAAGGCGTTGATTTTTGGCAGGAGGATGAGGACACGTTGTCTTGTTATGCCTTGCTTTTGTATGGCAGTTACCGCACGTAATTGATCTTGTGAAACCCAAACCAGTGCTAGGAATCCTCTTTTTTTTTGGTCTTCCTACTTTGCCAGCAACATCTGGTGGGTGGATAAGTTTTTCTTCAGCAAAACATTTGAAGGCTTGTCATGATTTGGAATTGGTTAGATTGAATGATCATATGCCGCCTGGAAGAACCCAATACTGAAAAAAGGATTAGCGAAATCATAGACGCAGAGCTTTGATGAAGCCATACACAGGAGAGCGTGAGCACAAGGGAACTGATCAGTAAACCAACGCTGACAGCTACAGTACCACTTGCTAAGATTAACAACATGAGTATGATCGGAGGAGTGTACTTCAAACTCAAGTTCACCAAACTTGCTTATTCTCCAAGTACTGCCGGCACAAATATCCAGAATATTTTGACCCTTCAACCTTCCTTGAACTGATCTGCACCATTATCTTGACTCGAATGTGGTCGACTAATGTTGCAATAGGCATACTTTTCGCCTCCCTAATCCAAGCATTAAAGGATTCTATGATATTTAAACACATGTCTCCGTATCGACATCCTTTACAATGGGTTGTGGACCAATTCTCCACGGGAAGAGCACTCAAGTAGCGGTGAAGACATTTGCATCCCATTTCCTTCAACTTATTCATACCGTCATGAAAACCTTCAAGAGTTGACGAATAAAAACATTGAGTGAACAAGTCCATTGCAATACCATATTCTTCTTTTTTCTTCTTAATTTGAGTACGGACATTGTTTTTCAAGTGTTGATAACAGTAACCATGATAAGAAGTAGGAAATACAGCAGGAATACCGAAGACCAAACCATCGTGACGATCCGAAATGAAAGTTAATGGGCGAGGACCCAATATAGACTCTAGCTTCTCCAAGAACCAACGCCAGTTGTCGACATTCTCGCTTGAAACAATACCGTATGCTAAAGGAAAGATTCCTACAAAAACAAAACAAAAACACAAAAAAAATATCATTAAGCGGAAAAAGTCAGGGTGATAAACACAAGATGTAACTGGTTGCATCCTGTAAAAAAATTAAAAAAACAGAGTTATATACACAGGATGTAGCTGGTTGCATAAAAATTAGATTATTACTAACCCTAGAAAAAGCATCAACATATACACAAGAATTTCCAAGAAAATTACACAATCAAAATAGCTAATGAGCTTCAAATCATACTGAATCAAATAATAAAACGTTGTGTCTTCATCTTAGAATCAAACACAAACAAAAACATATTGAATCTATGAATCAAAATCAGGCTAGAAACTAGATGAATTGAGATTGAAAACTTACTGATTTGAAGTGTTAATCAGATTTCGGAAGTAAGTATCCTTTAATCTTCGACTTCACAACATTTCTTCACCACGATTGAGCTCTCAGATCTGAAACTCATTTCCCCTTTTTCGTTTCTGAAGAATGAAGAAGAACCGAAGAATGCAAGTTTTTCATTTCAAATTTTTTCTTTATAAACCCAAAGTCTGAAGGGTAATTTAGTCACTTTCATTTATTTCTCTTAATGAAATCTGGGTAGAATGCCCAAAAAGGATATTTGAAAAGTATATTTGGAAAATGTGGATATTATAAAAGTATTTTATTTTAGATGTCTTATACACCCATAAAAACTAATCTACGGGTTATTGAACCAATTAACTGTTTTGTTTTACACCACGGTTTTTTATTTTTGTTAGAACCCTGAATTGCGGAATACTCTCATAAATTGGGGATACTTAAAATAAAAAAGTAAAAAATTATGAAATAATTTGAAGAACCCCTAATTTAAAATAGTTTTGGGGAATACTTTTCCAAAATTTCATGTTTTAAAAATCTAATCACATAATTCCATCAGAATTCAATCAAAATTTCATGTCATCTCCATCTCCATCTCCACTACAAAATTCCTCTTGATTAATCAGAATTTTGGCACCGGAAATTTCAGTTGCTTTACTAAGAAACTTACCTCTTTGACTTTTTTCTCAATGATTCTTCCATCAGCATTGTTTATGCCAAAATTCTCATCAGCAAAAACAACCAATGATTTGTCAAAAGATCTAGACTAAAATACTTACCATACATTTTGTTACACTATATCACCTTAATATTCAAATCAAGACATATAAGCACATCAATCATGAAGAAAATTAAAGAATTACAATTCATCAAATTGGACATTCTATTAGAATTATATCTATCAAGTTCAAGATCTTTACAAGTATGGAAAAAAATGTATTCATACATCAATAATTTCACACTACATCACTCTATAAATACATACCTAATAGCTTTCCTTTGATTCCAGTATTTTTCCTTAGTCTTTTTTAGAATTGGTGGGCAATGTTCTATCTTGTAAATATTGATGAATTGGGATCCTCCAATCTTGTTCATTTAACTCATCGTCTGCTTGCTGAGGTATAGGTGCATTGTTTTGTATTGATGGATCATCAATGTCTTCGGTTACACCTTCTTCTATGTTGTCAGCTGTCCTTAACTTTATGGATGGTTCATATATTCGTCCAACTTTTATGGCTGTAACATTGGGATCTCTTATCATTGATGAAATAAATGTTAGGGCGTCAGCATGTCGATTCTTGTCTCGGGACAAATGCCGAAAAACTATACTTGGAATGTGATTTGCTAGAGTTTGCACAAGATTTTTGTACTCTGTTAAAACTTCGTTGAGTGTTTGATATCTTAATTCGACCTGTCGAATTATCAACTGTGAATCGCTTGTGAGCCGGACATAGCTGATTCCTAACTCAATGATGAGTTTGAGACCAGGGAAATCAAGCATTAAAGGATACAATTCAGCGTGAGGTGAGACCAGCTGCAACAAGACCACGAGACCAAGAAGTAACTTCTGGTAGACAAACACCCAAAAGTGTAAGGAATAATCGTGATCAAAGAATAGTATTAGAGGGATCATCATCACGAGCAAGGATGCAACGGGAAGGACATGAGATGCAACATACACAATGGCAAAGACGTCTGAAGCAATGGAACAAATGAAGGACGAAATAAAAAATTTGAAGAATAAAGAAGGAGGGAGAATAGAAGAAGTGTTGAAGGAAGCCAAGCGAACACCGTTGGATCCACATTTAGCATGTGCACAATTGCCTCGAGAATACAATATTCCGGCGTTTGAATGTTACGATGGGACAAGGGACCCGACTTCGCATTTGAAGTATTAAAATCGGGTGATGTCACGATGGGACCGAAATGATGCGATAATGTGCCGGTGTTTCCCCTCAAGTTTGAAGGATTCAGCATTAGCTTGGTATGAAAAATTGCAAGAAAATTCCATTCAATCATATGCGCAATTAGTTCGGAAATTCCTCGAGGCGTACATGTATAACAAACCCATTGATTCGGGGATAGATAGGTTATATTCACTTGCTTCATGGCCAGAAGAATCAATTCGAGATTATACAGCTCATTGGCATGCAATTTTCCAGGCAATCGGAAATGTTGAATCAAATGCTGCAGTTAACCATTACAAGTGGGGAATAGCAGACCGGACATGCCAACTTTTTGTTGACATTCATCGCAATAACCCGAAAACTGAGGGGCACCTCAGAGAAATAATAGAAACATGTGCAAGGCTGCAAGATGTGCAAGAACAATGTCCAAGGATAACCTCACGACAGTAAGGAAGTACAAAAAGAAAAAATTCAATTGAAACATCACCAGAGCCAAATAAAAAGTTTCACAATAAAGTTGGGGCTAGAGAATTGAAACGCCCACGAATAGGGGATAACAAAAACTTCATTCAGCAATTTCAAGAAAGAGTGTTTACAAAAATTAACATTTCATATTCCGAACTTTTCAAAATCATAAAAAATAAACCGGGCTTTCCGTGGCCGCTTTCAAAAGGGAGACAACCGGAGTTTGCGCAGAAATCAAAGGACTACTGTGAGTATCATTGCTTTAAAGGGCATACAACAGATCGATGTAGAAACTTCATTATTCTGGTACAAAGGATTATTGATGCTGGAGAGTTGAAAGAATTTATTCAAATACTCGAACCAATAACAAGACCTGATAAAGGGAAGGCAGTTCATATCCCATACAACAAACAAACTATCAATATGATTTCAAAAAAAGAGATACAAATGTGAATGCTGCGATCGACAAAAAATTATGCAAGAGGGTCTGAGACCATGAAATTTTTAAAGTATCAGGAAGGATAACAAAATCTTGGGAAGACTAGATGGCATCCCCCTTGACTTTCTCAGCGGGAGAGGTGGATCAAGAAATTGAAATGCATAATGACCCTTTGGTCCTCACTTTGCCGATATCCGGATGGAATGTCAAAAAAATTCTTCTGGATGGGGGCAGTTCTTTGAATGTCATGTTTTATGATACATTTCGCAAAATGGGACTCAATGAAGATCAGTTAATTCCATCTCATTATGTAATTTATGGATTTAACGGAATAGCTTCAAGACCAAAGGGAGAAATTGATTTGGAAGTTTCTGCTGGACCGATAAACATTCTAACAAGGTTCAGTGTTGTGGATGCTCAATCCCCATACAATGCAATTATCGGAAGATGATGGGTACACCAGTTGAAAGGTGTAATCTCAACTTATCACCAATACTTGCGGTTCCCAACACCACAAGGGGAAATGGAGATAAGAGGAGACCAGGACGATGCTAAATTGTGTATTTTGACGGAAGTACGGATGAATGAGGAGCATGAACAACAACAGCGGGATAAGAAAAAAGACCGCAAGGCAAAAGCAAAAGAAGAAGAAATAGTTTGATATTTAAAACAGAGTATCGGACCAAAAATTACAAATGAAATAGGTGAGAGCAGCAAAAATTAAGGAAATTCATCAAACCAACAATTTGAAGGACCACCATCATAACAATTAAAAGGGACTCCAACATCTATCGGAGTTCCCAAACCTGTTTTCACTTCTATAGAAGAAACCAAAATTGTAAATATTGGCACTACAGAATTTCCCAAGCAGGTGCGAATTGGAACGCTGATGAAGGCCGATACGGAGCAAAATTTGATCAAGCTTCTTCATGATTCTGTGGACGTATTCACATGGAAAATGGAGGACATGCCGGGGATAGACCCAAGTATTGTACAACATGAATTACGAATACGACCCGATGCAATACCATTTCGGCAGCGGATACGCAAGGTCGCTCCAGAATATCACGATCCTGTGGAAAAAGAATTAACAAAACTCTTAAATGCAAGATTCATTCATGAGGTACGATACCCGACATGGATTTCCAACATGGTGACCGTTCCAAAGAAGAACGGTGGAATAAGAATTTGTATAGACTTTACCAATTTAAACAAGGCATGCCAAAAGGATAGTTATCCAATTCCTAATATCGATCAGCTAGTGGATACCGTGCAAGGCCATGAGGCATTGTCCTTTATGGACGTCCAATCGGGATACAACCAGATTGCACTTGCGGAGATGGATCAAGAACATACTGCATTCTTCACCCCGCGAGGGTTGTATTGTTATACCTGGATGCCATTTGGATTACGAAATGCAGGAGCAACATATCAACGCCTGGTTGACGCAATATTCAAGCCTTGGATTGGGCGAATTTTAGAAGTCTATGTTGACGACATGCTGGTAAAGAGTAAATTATCTGCGGATCATCTACAAGATCTCACTGAAATATTTGGTGCATTGCGGAAATATAAAATGAAAGTCAATCCAGAAAAATGCATTTTTGGTGTGACATCAGGACGTTTCTTGGGATCTTTGGTTACAAAGAATGGAATTGAAGTTGATTCCGCGAAAATTCAAGCAATAATGAACATGCCATCCCCAAAGAGCATTAAAACTGTACGGAAATTGAATGGATGTTTAGCTGCTCTCAGTAGGTTCATTGCCAGATCCTCAGAAAGATGCAAACCATTTTTTGATATACTCAAAAAGAAAAATAAATTTGATTGGAATGAAAAATGTGATCAAGCTTTCCAAAATATAAAGATGCATCTAGCCACATTGCCAGCGTTGCAAAAGCCAGAACCTGAAGAAATATTGACTTTATACATTGCGGCAACGGAGGATGCAATAAGTGCAGTGTTGGTGCGTACGAATGAAAAAATGGAGAAACCTGTATATTACATTAGCAAAACCATGAATTCAGCAGAAACAAATTACACCAAAATTGAGCAACTCATTTTGTCATTGGTTTTTGCAACCCAAAAATTACGTACGTACTTTCTCACACATTACGTGCGTGTCCCGAGCAAAGCACCATTAGAATTAGTATTGAAGAACACCGGAAAAGTTGGAAGGATCGCAAAATGGAATGCACATATAGAGCAGTTCAACATCATTTTTGAGTTGCAAACTGCACAAAAATCCCAAGTTTTAGCTGATTTCCTTGCGGACTTCCCGATTGAAGGAGATTATGAAACCAAGGATTGCCAGGATGTGAGGAAGAGGATCCACGGGATATTTTGAGCTCTGCAAATTCACAAAGGTGGGAAGTCTTTGTTGATGGGTCCCGAAATAAGGAAGGTGCGGGAATTGGCATTGTATTCATTTTCGACTTGAGTTTGATGAGCATACAAATAATATAGTAGAATATGAAGCTGTGGTTCATGCTCTCAAACTCATCATTGATTTAGGAATCAGCAATGTCCGGCTCACAAGCGATTCACAGTTGATAATTCGACAGGTCGAATTAAGATACCAAACACTCGACGAAGATTTAACATAGTACACAAATCTTGTGCAAACTCTAGCAAATCACATTCCAAGTATAGTTTTTCGGCATCTGTCCCGATACAAGAATCGACATGCTAACGCACTAGCATTTATTTCATCAATGATAAGAGATCCCAATGTTACAGCCATAAAAGTTGGACGAATATATGAACCATCCATAAAGTTAAAGACAGCTGACAACATAGAAGAAGGTGTAACCGAAGACATTGATGATCCAAAAATACAAAACACTGTACCTATACCTCAACAAGCAGACGATGAGTTAAATGAACAAGATTGGAGGATCCCAATTCATCAGTATTTACAAGATAGAACACTTCCCACCAATTCTAAAAAAGACTAAGGAAAAATACTGGAATCAAAGGAAAGCTATTAGGTATGTATTTATAGAGTGATGTAGTGTGAAATTATTGATGTATGAATACATTTTTTTCCATACTTGTAAAGATCTTGAACTTGATAGATATAATTCTAATAGAATGTCCAATTTGGTGAATTGTAATTCTTTAATTTTCTTCATGATTGATGTGCTTATATGTCTTGATTTGAATATTAATGTGATATAGTGTAACAAAATATATGGTAAGGATTTTAGTCTAGATCTTTTGACAAATCATTGGTTGTTTTTGCTGATGAGAATTTTGGCATAAACAAACATCTTTGTCAACCCTGTATTACAGTCTTGCCTTAATTAGTAAAGTTCAAATTGAACTTGAAAGATTATTAATGGAGAATTAATTACTAAGTTTATCTTAATTTACATGTCAAAGAACGTTTGAAGCCTAGAATCGAAGCTTTGATCAGATATTTGCTCCTAGAATTCTTTCAATTCATGCTTTTCAAGAGAGTCTCTTTTGATATTCCTCCACCTAGCGAGTGCATCGAAAAGCTCAAGTGCAAATTCTTTTGACTCCTTGATCATCCCTGTACAAAATTTCACACAAAGTCACAATCCATGTTTGATTCAGTCACCGTGACAAATGAGTCATCCGTCTGTAGTACTAACGGAATGTTACCTATGCATTCGGTGAATATGTCAAAGATGTAAGAGAAGAAAAACCCAAATCTACAGTCCGTATTGCATTTAACAATCGAGCAATGCCGACTGTTATGATACAAGAGAAGAAAAAAAAAAGAGTCAGCAATTGGGAAGAAAAAGGATACTTAAATTAGGTTTTTAGATTGTTCTTTTTTATAGGATAAATATCCCCTAGTCTATTTTATGCCCCATATAATTATTAGTATCTCCAAACTTACGAAGGTATCCCTAAATTACAGGTCGAAGCAATTGAAGACAAAATTCATCAAACTTGTTTGATTTAATGGATTTTAATACTAATTGAGGACAGCCTATTTTTAATTTCAAGTTAATTTAAGAAAATAAGAAATGATGTTTTTTTTTCTTAAGAAAAACCGTGGCCAAAGCCTCAGTCACAATGACCATTTTACCACACCCTACAGAAGGATTCCCTTTGATCGTCCAATTAAGCTTTTTGGGTGCCAAGGGATATTAGATGAGTGCCTTCATCAGTCCTGTGTATACAGTGTGTAAATAGTGAAGCATAAAGTGCTCACTAAAATGCTACCGCAAGTATGTTTTCATCCGGGTACAAATGGGATATTCTTTGGCTTTACCATTCATTATAATCCTCTCTGGCTATTCTCCAACAGAATTTGATTCTTTGGCATCTATGATTTGATCAAGGATAAACCAAGGCTGCCGTAGCACTCATAGTCTGAAAGAGAGACGAGTTGGACCAACACTGCTTTCGAAACTCATGGTACGTGTTCGTATATATAACATACACATGGCGTAACATTTTTCGCAAGTATAGCAAAACGCTAGCTTATTATTGGAGAGGGATTCTTCATCTAATCCATTTAGAGAAATTTTTCTTTTTTTGATTTCATGATTAACAAAATATTTCTTTATGAATGATGTAATGTTTCATTATTCATTATTATTGTATGTTCTTCTTGTTCTAAGAATACTACTGCTATACTAGAGATATTTCCAAAACTTCTGAAACATTGTTGTTGGGGGAGAATATTTTCCATTTTCTCATCTTTTTGTTGATTTTTTTTGTTGCTATCTCTATGTTTATTTAGCCTATTTTTAAAGGAGAGGCGGTGGTTAAGCTGACGTCCATTAGCCTATAGAAAGAAGAATATTTACTTTGTTTTCTTTCGTTTAAAATTAAATGAAGATTTTTGAAAAGGTGACGGTCAAATAAAACGGAGATGCCAATAAGAAGCACGCGTTTTACGCTAAAGACTTTTGCCTACTACCAGATGTTTAGTTCAGCCTGTTATCCCGGCGCACTGTTGATTCGTTGAGCGAGAGATTTTTAGCTACGAAAATTCTAAATGAATCATTTTAAACCATGACAAAACCGTCCACTCACTGGCTCCAAAACCAGCCCATGTTTTCTTAGGGGGCAGAACCCACCCACTGTAAATTGATGGTTTTGTCGTGGTTCAAAATCACAGTCCATCTAGAATTACTATTTAGTTCAGTAATTCTATATAGACCGTAAAAAAAAATTATATAAAATTATTTCCTTGTGTGAGGGTGGGTCATGTTCTTTTAGGATTAGCAGAGAACCATTTTTGGGGTCTACCATTGGAAGAAATATGAGAATATGGTTTTTAAGGAGTTTAGAAGGATAACTCGTTAAAAAATTTTGATTTTAGTTATGAGCAAAATAGGATTGAAGTCTAGGTAGGCTAAAATACTAAAATGAGCTAAAAAATAAATAGTCTGAAGACTAAAATACCTTCTTCCAAGAAACATCATTAGAGAAAGAAATGCTTTAGAAATTTAGTGGTTGATAGAACACGAACAATTATCTCTAGTTTCATTACTAAATCAATAACGGAACTAGTGATAATCGAGTTATGATCGAGTATCCCTAGTTTTAGAAGCTGAAACCTTTGTTTTTGCAAAGAATTCTCATTTTTTTCTAAAGCAGCCATGATCTCAAATATTTTAGCCCACTAGGGCCATAACTGAGGCAATCCGAGTTCTGATTTTTCCCGGCTATGTCTCTACTAATATGAGATTTGGAAAGAAAAGAAAGATGAATTTAACCTTTTTGCTAAAAATAATTAATTTATTTATTTATTTAATTTGGATAAATATGGCTCACATGCTCATCCAAGCCGGGCCGTCTCTCGTGGGTGTGAATGGGTAGAGTGCCCAATTATAGAAACAGTGCAAGAATAGCCGTAACAGTTAGTGTTTTTATTATACAGGAGGATGGTCTGACTGACAAGTCTGCCAAGTTGTACTTTTGTACGTATACGTACGTACAAAAATACACAACGACATGGGATTTCATTATCCATCGATGAATGTGCGTATGATTTATGCAATCAATCAATAACGAAAAGTGAGAAACAGAGAATTGTCGTTTATTCAATCAATCTTTGTGGTGCTCACTGCTCAGACTCCTCAAGTGGGAATCAGAGAACGAGAAGATAGCTGGAAAAACAGAGAACCTTATGCTCTCTCGTTCCATAATGTTTGGTCTCACTTCTTTTATCTACAACACCTGCTTCTTTTTTAGCTCATCTCATTCAAATTATAAACAACTATATTATTCTTGTTAATCCAATTACTAATTAAGAAGATTAATGTTCTAAATGAAGTACTACTGATTAAGAACTACATACTTGGAAAGAATGTAACCGTCCATTAACTAAAAAAAAATGTTTATGCCTTCATCACAATATATTATGATTATCTACTTAGTCCCTTTTTCAAGCCGTACTGATGAACAAATTGAACGGTGCTGTTTTGATTTGACTTAATTGATACGTAAGAGTAACAGTTTGTGGAAGGGAATCCCATTATCAACATAATTAAGGGTTTAAATTTTTTTTGATAGAATCTGAAATTTTAGTAATACTTTTTGATTTCTATTGGTTTTTTTATTAAGAGTAGTGGATTATCGAGATGAAGATGCGGTATGGCTGACTGAGATCCAATGGCAAGCGTTTGACTCGTGTATAATCATTAATCTAATACAAGAATTAACTACTAATATTTTTGATTAATTAGTTTTGTAATACGAGTACAAGAATAGTTAGTATAGGTGATTGTGGTCCAATAGCTAGAGTTTGACTCATGCGGTGGCCTTGCTTTCACTAATTTATTTTTGGTCCAAAGGATCCACATAGTTGGAGAGTGTTTGGATATGTCTCGAAAGAAATAAATTTTTAATTTAATTAAGTTAAAAAATTAAAAAGTTAAAAATTAAATTGAGAATAAGATGATGGAATAATTCGTAGAAATAAAAAATCATTACTCTTGGTTGGTAAATAAGCTGTTGAGTACTTTATTGTTAGCTAATGGAAAATAAATATTACTTCCGTCCTAATAAAAATGATAATATCTTTTTTATTAGGATAAATGGTAATATTTTTTAGCCAAATTAAAATATATATTATTATGTACGGAAAGTAATTAATTAAACGATTGCGAATGAAATAGTATAAAACTAGAAAATACACGAGCACTAGAGTCATTTTTGATATCAGTAAGCATCAATACATTTGGTTGAGTGACCTTGACCTAGTACATACAATGGCGGAATCAAAGGTGGGATAGACTGGCTTTAGTTCCCCTAAAATTCATGATTAAACCTTCATTTCCTTTATATTTCATGTTAAATCCAGCAAATTTTAGAGTCTAGTCCCTTATTTTTGAATCTTTTAAAGTCTAACCCATCAAAATTTATAAAAAAAATATTTTAGTCCTCCTAATCCTAAAACCTTGTTCATCCACTGAGTACATATTATTAGAGCGATGTTGTGAGTCAGTGAAGAAGAGGTAGACATGGAAATATAGACCAACCGGGTTTGGTGCCATGGTAGTACTTATTACCTTATCTTTCGGTGTGTCGACTCAATTCACTTGTGGTAATAATTGACCGCTAGCTCAATCGTTGTATTTATCCTATAGTTAAATCCACTTTTTTCTTTTGGAAATGATTGTAATGACCCAATTTTCCATTGATGTTGTACCTACTTAGCCATTATGGTTATTTATTAGTGTAGAGTTTTTTACGAGTGACATTACGTTCATCCAACAACAACTTTTCGGAAGATTATTCATTTCTGGATTATTTCCGATCCAACACGCTTAATTACATAGTATTTTTCTTATTCCAGTATCATTTGTGCTTAAAAGGCATTAATATTATATGGGCTTTCCCTATCTCTTGTGAAACCAGTTATAGCACAACTACCCGAGGACATGCTACCCGTCTCTAGTTGTAATGATCCCAACTATCACCGATCTTGTCCATTATAGCACGTTTAACTAAGAAGTTTTTCCTCACAACTCAGTCAAATGTACCCATCAGACAACTAACCCACTGCGGTTATCTAGGAGTGTGGGATTTTTACTGCATGGTCATCGGGTAGGAGCTTCCAGAGAGATCATCCACCATGTGACTATTTTCGGCCGAGCATGTTTAACTGAGGAGTTTTTTCTCACAACTCAGTCAAATATACCTATAAGGCCTCGGTGTAATATAGATGTTTCATGCCTCTTGTGAAACATATATCTGGGTGAACCGCCCAACATACTCATTCATCCGAGTATTGGCGTAGTTGTAAGATCCCAATTATTACCGATATTGTTTCCATTTGGCCAATGCGATTATCCAACAGTGTGGGATTTTAATTGGCATTATTGCGATTATCTAGTTGTGTTGAATTTTTACTGGCTCTACTGCGGTTATCCGACATCAGTTTCCCGAAAAGTCACTTATCTTATGGCTATTTTCGACCGAGTACGTTTAACTGAAAAAAAAAAATTCTCATAACTCAGTCAAGTGTACGCATCATGCCTCGGTGTAATATAGATGTTTAATGCCTCTTGTGAAACTAGTATCTGTCTC
Organism: Papaver californicum; assembly: GCA_023531435.1. Lineage (NCBI taxonomy): Eukaryota > Viridiplantae > Streptophyta > Magnoliopsida > Ranunculales > Papaveraceae > Papaver > Papaver californicum. The sequence goes on along the minus strand of JAJJMC010014721.1, from coordinate 826,395 downwards.
AAACTCCCAACATATTCTCTCATCCGAGTAAAGGCGACCAGTCCTTAGTTGTAAGTCCCAACTATCACCCATATTATTCACACTTATCCATTGTGGTTATTCAGCAGTGTGGGATTTTCTAGCATACTCTCGTATCCGAGCACATGCAACTCGTCCTTAGTTAGAAAATCCCAATTATTACCGATATTATTTCCACTTGCTGACTATGATTATTCAGCAGTGAGAGGATTTTATTGGCATTACTACGATTATCCAGCAGTGTGAGATTTTTATTTGCCCTACTAAGATTATCCGACAACAGCTCCACTAAAGGTCACTCATCCGGCGATTATTCTCTGTTTTATACTTTTAGTTTAAGTTATACCGTCACTTATACTCTGTTCAGCCAGTGTCAACTTTTGGGTGTTACAATAGTTTTCCCTTTTATCTCTCTCTCTATCTCGTGGGTAAGTCGACACAGATCCCACTAGCATATATGAAAACATATTCCCAAAATGAAAATGGATTTTTGACCATGAATTTTATTGTGGAATGAATAGAATTTTTGATGCTCTAATCGCACTAACGATGATTGCTCAATGTTAGAATCCGGATGCAACTTGCATATAGAGTACTACTATCCTTTTCCTTGGAAGATAAAGCTCTGTCAGTACCTCTGTAAAGAAAAAAACAGAAGTGACGCCCATTTCAATTGTTTCCACATACATTATTCTTCTCTCTTTGTTGGTTTCTCCACCCAATCATGTTGCCTTGAAACGGATTCCTCTCAAACTGCCTCTGATCACTTGCTGTTTACTCCTGCTACTGTTATTATTTATTAAATTAAATAATAAAAAATAAATATAATTCTTTTTTTTTGAAGCATAAAAATAAATAAAGGAAGGAAGGAAACATCACAAGTAACGATAGAATGGCTTTTCTTTTTCTTTTTGTTGGTGGTGGTGTGTGTGGAAAGTAGTAGGCTCCATGCCCATGGATACGGTTCCTTCCTTAAGCCCATTTCTTCAACTACAAATACCCACTTCTCCCATCCTCAAATCTATCATTCTTCCTTCTATTTTAAAAAATCTCATCACTTCAAACTCCATGGATTAATATCATCACTTGAAAACTCAAAAAAATTTTAAAAAGCTCAATTCTTGAAATTGAGCTATAAATTTTCATTGTTAGATGTTTGCTTCTATTGTTCTTTCATTGTTTTAGGTAAGCCAAATCACCTTTATTTATTTTTACTGTAGTTTAATTTTTAATAAAAATTAAGGTGCTAAAAAGTTTTGAACAGGGATAATTAAAGTTGATTTCAGGGATAATTAAAGTTGATTTCAGATACTAACAATGTTATTTTTGTTTTGCAGAGTGATACTTACTATCTTAAAAAAAGTTTACAATCAAGATGTCAAGTGTAAACCAACAAGTACAAGGATTTGGATCAATTCTTGGATTTGAATGTGAAAAAACAAAATATAACACTAGTGCTAATTCAATGAGAAGGACACTTTCAGCTGTTGACATGTCATCTAAAAAATGGTTAAGTAGTACTCAATCTGAGGTTTCGCCACTAAAAAAGATTGCTTCTTCTGATGAACTACAAATTGCTGCTGATCAAGATATTATTGAACCAAAGATTGATGATTCTCAACAACAACAACAACAACAACCAGGACAGCTTGATATTTGGTGTTCAATTCTAATTCAAAAACCATCATCCCTTCCACCTCCTTATGTTCATCCTCTTGTCAAACAATCCAAGAGTTGTTTATCTTTGAAAAGCCTTGAGATTTGTACTGAAAACTTAGGTTCTGAATCCGGGTCTGATGGTTACCCTCATTCAGACATTAGCCTTTCCGATAGTGAAGAAGAACAGGAAGAGATTGAACAAGTAGTAGAAGAAGAAGCAATTGCACAAGTAGTAGTAGAAGATAAGAAGAAGGAAGTAGTAGCAGTAATGAATTACAGTAAGAAATCACAATCACCACCATTATCAGTTCCTAGATCTTTCCCACCCCCACTAAAATCACTCTCTAAACCAGGAGGAGGAGGTATTCAAATGAAAACTCACCGTAAAGATGGAAGATTAGTTCTTGAAGCTGTCTCTGTTCCCACTCCTCAAAACTATTTCAATGCTCAACGTCAAGACGGTCGTCTAGTTCTAACTTTTGCTTCACCTATCCCAGAATCCAAATCAGAATCAGAAGATATTTTCGAAACCGATGAGGCGGTAGTAGACCTCGAATGCAGTCATGATATTGAAATGGAAGAAGACGAAGAAGAAGTAAACAAAGGGATTGTGTTGGAAATGACTCCAAAACTGCCAACTGGAGTGATAAATGTTCACAGATCAGCACTGATGGTGAATAAATTTACTGGTATGACAAACAACAGGAGTAACCTAACATCTTGCTGGTCATCATCAACAAAACTAGTTCTACCACAATCACTACCACCAATATCACCACCAACATTAGCTGCAGGGGCACCACGGTTAATACCGAGACAACAAACCGTTGCGGTAGATACTTCTTTCAACAGATATGAGTACTGTTGGCGAAAGGATACTACTATACCAGTTAGTGGAATTCATCATTTACTTAACCAACAACAATCACTACCCACCACCAAAAAGACTTACGACCACCACAACAACAATAATAATAATAATCTCTTAACCAGCAAGAATAATTATTACAATAATAATGATAATTTCTTTGTTAAGGATTCAACAAAAGTAGGAAAAGATTATAAAGAGGAGAAACAAAATGGTATTGAACATTTGATAGTACTACTTCCAGCTTACTGCAAACCAGAACCAAGGAGATTTTGGGAATCTCCTCATTGCGTTGCCACATCTTAATTAATTCATCAAAATCATTTTTATTTCTAGTATTTATATGTTGCAGAGTATATATGGTCTTTTATTTATGTAATAATAATATTATTAATAGAGCCTTGGTTGGGGTGTCAAACATTGTTATAAAATTGTAACAAAGGGAGGACTGTAATTTGTGAATGAGATATTTAATTTTTAAATAAAATATTATTATTATAGTAATTAGTACGAAATTTATTTTGTTAGAGATTATTTTCTGAAAGTTATTTTTCCACAAACTTTTTGTTTTTTTTTTTGAGATTTTGAAGACAATTTGTGACTTTCAATCACGTCATGTTTTATCTGTGGAGGAATTTTACATGTAGTGAAGAGCCGATAATTGTAACAACTTTGTGGGCTTTTGCACAAAGGAAGGAACTTTAGTTGGTACTTTGTCGTGCACCCACCAACCACACTCGGTATAAAAGTGTGGTTGCCTTGTCGGTTGTGGTCTATTTGTGTTGCAAAATATATGTGATCATATGCGACTATGATGAGTTGTGCATGAACCGGCCCGTTAAAGAAAAAAAAGATTAAGTGCAAGATGATATAAACAGCCCAGCAAAGATTGCAAAAATATCGAAATTAAGGTAAAACCATTTGGAAAAAACTCGCAATACTCTTAACAATTATATAGAAATTGAACTCTCTTTCTGGTATTAGATTTCAATCCCATAGGTAGAATTCTATCTTATAGATAGGTTCGTCCGTGAAAACATTTGGAGATAGAAACTAAAAATTTATATCACATGCCCACATTAAAAATAGATCCGTATTAAAAATTTATCCATAATACATATACATTAGAAATGGATTTGCACCCTCACATTAAATTCTAACTAAATTTTAAAAAGTGGGGTCTTTGGGCCTGGGGCCTGGTTCGGCCCCTAAAAAACAGTGTCCTCAACTGATTTTGTCGGTAAACAACATGCATTTCTTTTAAGTTTTCAATTTAAACATAATTTGTCTAAAAATATCTTTTTTCACTTTTTTTTTTTTTTGAGATTTGAAGACAATATTCGACTTTCAATCACGTCATGTTTTGTTTGTAGATCTCTTTGAGGAATTACCCCTCTAAATTTCTGGAGCTTTGGAGCAAAACCTTTACAATATTATATTTTATTAATTTTATTGAAAAACAAGCATGATAGTGCATTCGAAATCTAATCAAATCAGCTTAATTTCTTTCTTCTCCAACAACCGTATGGGGTTTTTGCACAAAGGAACTTTAGGTGGTACTTTGTCGTGCACCCACCACCCACCTCCGTACAAAAGTTGTCGGTTGTAGCCTATCTATATTGCGGGTTATATCCTTGGATTTGGCAGTGCCTTTTTAAATTAATGTTTTGTTTCAAAATTATTGCTCTTTAGACTCTCAAACCTTTTTTAAACTATTATTGGTTAGATAAGTGTTTGTTGTATTTAACATGTTTTCTTCCACTCTTGTTGCAAAATGTATGTGGTCATATGGGACTATTAGCATTAGTTGTGCATGAACCAGTTTAAGATTGCAAGATGATAGAATCCAGCCCAAATCACAAAATTATTGAAATCAAGGAAAGACCATGTTTTCTAGATATAGCAATTAGGTTGCTTACAGTTTAGCAAAAGTTGCCAGAAAGCAAGTTGTTCAAGGAGTGGAATGGAAATGGAACATCCTCTAGCTTTGTTGGAGAATGTATGGCTAAAGCTCATTCTACAAAAACACTTTGATGCTTAGTATACCTTTTCTTTTTTTGCATCACAAATTTAAAGTTAGAAAGGCATATAGGAATTGCAAACCTGTGGACCATTATTCTTCTTTTCTACGAAGAGAGTTACAGGTTATATTTGTCTTCTAACCTTGTGGGTTTGGGCTTGTTAGGTTCTTTCCAGCTCTACCCAATGATAGCATAAGCCTTAAGGCAACAACTTTCCAATTGTACAAAGTAGGGATGAGTATGTTCCGGATTGGTTCAATTTTAATCTTATCCGCATCCAATCCAACACATAGCGAATTTTGAATTTGACATCCACATCCTATCTAATATCCAATAGATCTGTATCCGCAGATAGGTTGATTGGATGCAGATCAATCCAAGGATTTTTATTATTTTAAAATTAACGATTAAATTAGATGAAGAGAAAACTAAAAGAAGTAGCTTACATTCATATGTCTTATACTCTCTCCGTACCACATATATAGGCGGAGGAGTTCAATTCTTTTAGATTAAGGAAATTATTTTGAATTCATAAATTTTTATATTTTTTCATGTTTTATCCTTTGTCATATACATAATACAATTATCTATGCATAATAAATAAGGGTATATATCGAAAAATTCATCTAGAAAATAGAGTTACGCCTATATAATATTATAACATAAAATAAAAATTCCGCCTGTATAATAGGTATGGAGGGAATAAACAGTAACAAAATGTATTAAAACAACTACTAAAAATATTTTACAAAACTGCATTTGTACATTAACCTATAAAAGGACCATGAAACAACGATGTTGTCTATGACACAAAACAAAAAATTAATAATACTCCCTCCTTTGCAGGAAAAGAGTTACTTTTCCTATTTGCACAATTGTTAAGGCAAGATAAGAGAGAATAACTTTTGTAATTATTTCCAGATTTACTTTAACAAAAAGTTTAATACTACATATATCTTTATAATGAGAATAATAACATTTCTTAAAATAATAAGGGTAGTTTTGAAAGTTTATTATATTGAAAATGAAAGTAACTCTTTTGTTGGACAAAAATTTAAAGAGAAAGTAACTCTTTTCCTGAAACGGAGGGAGTACATTATTTGCACAAATACGACAAAAAACAATGCTTAACAAATATAATGTATACGCCAAAAACATAAATAATACTCAACTATAGAATTTTAAGTAGCATAAAGATTTATGAAAAGATGTCAAAAATGTATTAGTTCCAACAATAATACTAATTCAATGAAAAACTAAGACCAAATAAAATAAAAATATCTACAACACCCCCAATTTATAAAGATGACAAAATCCAAAATTTATAAGTTTAAAAAATAACAAAAAAACACCAAAACACTAAGTATAAAAATACAACAAACTACAACACTGAATTAATAACACAGTATCAGTTATTGTTACGAAATGTAGGTATTACCAAGTGAGATATCTGCCTCTCAAGTTTTAACCCTAAAAACACTCGATCGGATAAAATTTAGAAGACATAAGATGAATATATCTTCTAAAAGTTACAAGCATATCTTTCAACTAACATGTATGGATATCCAATGAATTTTTAACTTTACATCCGTATCCAATCCAAAATCCATTGGATCCGAAAGAACACATCCATATCCAATTCGTTTGCGTATAGGTTGGGCGCCCACTTACAAAAAATCGGCTGTGACTGACCGGGCTAGCGGATTGGTTGCATGCAAAGTGTGTTTCTTGGGGCTAAAGAAGGATTAACAATGAGCAAAAAGAATTTCGAAAAAAATGGTATGTATATGAACGAATATTCGGCCACTGTGTTTATTTTTCTTTTGGATTGCCTGAACAAAGATAAAATAAGATTACCCTAAAATAAACTTTAAAGACCTAAAAATATTCAAGTAAGATTTTGCCAATTTTATTTTACCTACCTATAGATATAGATCCCTAGCTCCAAGCCAATGGTTAGACCCCCTAGTGCAGTCAAATTATAGCAAATTATATGGACTATAGATATATATTCAGTTTAAGATTAACTATAAGCTTATACTCGGACTTAAAACATGTATAAATGTACAGAATGTTGTGTAGGTTTTAGAAATTTGGGGTGATTTATGCAGGGGTAGAACCAGCCAATGTTAAGGGTCGGCAGTTATTTATTCTGCTGGACTGGCTGTCAAATCTAATTTTATTTTTATATAAGGTGCTTCAAAACCCATTTTTTGATACTTGCCTACTTAGGAAAAATTTGCTGATCAATTTTTTTTTAGGAATTTTTTTTTACCTATCCATAAATAGATTCCTAACTCCATCCCTTGTTGGACCCCCTTATTTTTGTCACTGCAGTGGACATTGGACCATATTATTCTTGTGGACAACTTTAAAATTCCAGCTATTTTGTAACGAAGTTGTTGCCTTATGCTTTCATTTCTTTTTTATTTATTTTTTTGAAATTAAATTATTCTGTCATTTCATTTGGAAACAAACGATTAACCACAAATTATAATACAGGGAGATCAAAAACCGATTTGGTTATCTGGGCCTTGAATGATGAGTAATAAGTAATAAGTTTAACCAAACTGTACGTAGTTGCCATGACAAAATGGCACAGGGGACACCTTAAGGTACAGCAAAATGAAGTCACTCAACATGTCTTCCAAAAGTAAAATGTTATTCGGGGAAATGCTTAAATGCCATGATCTCCAAGTCTATATCCACAAAGCAATTCATGAGGATCTACAGCATGAGCCTATTGTTTTCCATCGATCGACATCACTACCTTTTGGTTGAGGGAAGGATAGATGACTCAGTAGATAGAATGAGGGAGAGGGGTATCCTCATCCTCTTGGATCAGCGAGGAGTCATATAGATAGAGATAAATATCTAGAGTAAAAAAGGCAAAGCTCCTCTACAAAGATAAGAGCTAGGATACTAGACGTGACTCCTTCTCAATAGTTACCACTTACCACATATACATTATTCTTCTTTCCCTATTGGAGCAAGGATTATGAAATAGATTGTTTTAATAGTTTATCCTTTTTAAAATGGACGAGAATTTATCTGAAGGAATAAAAAATTAACCATGTCATAGAGAATAAGGAGTCCATACGGTACATAGTTGGCCGTTCAAATTACAAAATACCCAATTTTAAAACGGCTAATTAATAGCCGTGTATACAAGGAATGCCTCTGACTCAAAATCAACACTCAATAATCATTTTAGTTAAAAAACATCCTAGGTGTGCAATTTGTACAACTGTTCCAAATTTGAAAAATATACTAAAAATAAAAAAACAGCTGACCAAAAGACATTTATTTAACAATGAAAACAATTCAAACAGCAAACTAAGTGTTTTGTGTTTTCATTTTCATTTTGCACGGCAACTAAAGAGCTACATCTGTTTTTTTTAAACGGTAAACCAAATATCGTATAGTGAAGACTTTCATCCTTTTTATCGACCGAACTCTTGTTTGATTGAGTCCGGGGAGAAAGGGGGTTTCCCTCCACCTATAGCAGAACCAAATTTAATCAACTCTTTCATTTTAAACGAGACTCTCAACCTCTTAGAATGAGCATTATGAGGGTTTCGACTCCCTCCCCCACATGCCAAGGAAATGGCAACCTGTGCGCAGAGGCGTTGCCAGGTTTGTAAAAAGGGTTTCAAAAATGTTGGATAGGGTGCAAAATGGGCTCCCAAGCCCATTTCTCCACTTTTTCTACCATCGCCGGAAGCAAGATATTTCGCTAGCGGACTAAATTATAGCTAGTCGGGTTTTGAGAAAATATCCCCACACAGTGTTTGCTTTTTGGGAAGCAAGTAGCATAGGAATATTGGCATAATTTTTTTAACTTATTGTTGCTGTTTTAGCAGGGCATGCTTTAGTTAGATAGTAAATGAATGAGTGACACAAACATCACAAGAAAGATTTTTGTTTCATGGTGGTGGGGGTGGGGGGCTCCATGGATATGGTTCCTTCCATATGATGCCTTCTTTCTTCGGCTACAAATACCCCTCCTCCCATCCTCAATCTGTACCCATCTATCAATCGATCATTCTTCTATCTCAATTTTTTTTTCAAATCACTTCAAACTCCATATATTCATTGTTACAAACTCAACTATTTAAAGCTCAATTCTTAAAATTGAGCTTTAAATTTCATTGTTGAATGCTTGCTTGTACAGTTTCAGGTGAACAAAATATCTTATTCACTTTAATTTTATTTTTATTTTCATAGTACTAAAGAGTTATGTACCTGTATACCACTTTATCAGAGAGACATCTACGTTACGTACTGTGGGATTGATTTTTGATTTTAACAATGTTTTCATTTTCTTTGTTTTCCAGAGTGATATGCTGCTACAACCTTAAAGAAAGTTTTTTAAGATGGCAAGTGCTATTACTAGTTGTGCAAACCAAGTGTCACCAAGTGATGAACAACCAAAAACCAAAACTACTAGTGTTAGTTCATTGAGAAGGACATTTTCAGCTGTGGACATGTCTTCGCCAAGTGGGTTTTCACCATCAGAAAGGATTGCATCTTCTGATGAACTCAAGATTGATCAACAACAACAACAACCAGGACAGTTAGATATTTGGTGCTCCATTCCAATTCAAAAACCATCATCTCTTCCACCTCCTTATGTTCATCCTCTTGTCAGAAAATCCAAGAGTTGTTTATCGCTTAAAAGCCTTGAGATTTGTACTGAAAACTTAGGTTCTGAATCCGGATCTAATGGTTACTCTCCTTCAAACACTAGCCTTTCTGACACTGATGAAGAACACGAAGACATTCATGAAGAAGAAGAAGAAGAAGAAGCAATCCAAGAAGTACTAGTAGAAGAGACTAAGAGATCAGAGGTAGTCGAATTTCATGTTATGGATGTAGTACCAATGATGAATTATAATAGTAAGAAACCATCATCATCAGTTACTAGATGTTTCCCACCTCCACTGAAATCACTCTCGAAACCAGGAGGAGGAGGAGGTATTCAAATGAAAACTCACCGCAAAGATGGAAGATTAGTTCTTGAAGCTGTCTCTGTTCCAACTTCTCAAAACTGCTTCAATTCTCAACGCCAAGACGGCCGTCTTGTTCTAACTTTCGCTTCACCTATCCCAGAATCCAAATCAGGATCATTCGACAATGAAAAACTCGATGAGGAGGAAGAATTCGAATGTAATCCAGCTGATAGTGAGATTGAAGAACTCATATTGGAAGAAGAAAACAAAGGGATTGTGTTGAAAATCATCACTGGTACTAGAGTTCCAAAAGTACTGAAGCAAACTGGAGTGATGAATGTTCACAGATCAGCGATGAATAAGTCTATAGGTCTTACAAACAGCACAGCTTGGTCAATATCACCCCCACCAATATTAGCCGCAGGGGAAGCAGCGCCACCGCCACAACAAACTGTTGCAGCGGTGTGTTTCAACAGTTATGAGTATTCCTGGAGAAAGGAGACATCCTCGATGGCGTCGCTCGGTGGAATCTATGTTTCACTTAACCAACAATCAGTGCCAAGCAACACCAAAATTGCTTACCATAACAGCAACAATCTCTTAACCAACAGTAAGAATAATTACTATACTAACAATAATAATATTGGTAATAGTTATTCAACAACAAAAGGAGGAAAAGATTATAAGGAGGAGAAACAAAATGGTGTTGAACATTTGGTAGTTCCAGCTTACTGCAAATCAGAACCAAAGAGATCTTTAGTGTTATGGGAACCTCCTCATTGCATTGCCACATCTTAATCGATTCATCAAAATCATTTTCACTACCTAGTATTTATATGATATGAAGCAGAGTGTATGTTTATGTATCCATATGGTTTATGTAATAATAGAGGCCAACAGGGTGTCAAACATTTGTTATGAAATAACAAAGGGGGGCACTGTAATTTGTGAATGAGGCTTTTGCAATATATGTCTTATTCATAAAAAATAAAATAAAATAATATTATTATATTTATATAATTTATCATGTTAGAGATCATTTTTTGCAAATTAAATTTCTAATCCGCAAAAATTAAAAGAAAGAAAGAAAGAAAACTCAATCCATAAGGTGTTGGAAATCACTATGAGAAATAATGTTTTAACTTAGTTAAATCGAAAAATTAAAAACTAATTTGATGATATAATTTTTAAAATTATTTCTGATTTTTAAAATGACTTATATTTATGATATCCGAGCATGTTATTAACGATTATATTAAAATTTGAATCCCATCTTCTTCTTTTTTGAGAGAGAGAGGGTGAAAGTCCCATTAACTTTACGGGAGTGTACATAGAACTCGCATAAGTCAGATGGATAACGTCCTAGGTGCGAACTCATTGGGGCTTGCCGGTATAAAAAATGTTCTTAACTGACTTTCTGGATAATTAACATGTGGATATCTTTTCAAGTTTCTAATACTCCCTCTGTCCTAGTTTAGTTGTTATATTAGGGTTTAGTACAAAGATTAAAAGGGTATTTAAAATGTATTTTTTTTCCTCAAATACCTAGACTAGTATTGATGTTCCTAGTTTTTAGAACCCCTAGTTTTTAGTTCCTAACTTGAAACAACTAAACAAAGAAAAGAAAAAAGTGTTAAAAAAAAAATTAAAAGATAAATTTCCTTCGTATTTAAGAGAGTTGTCTAGAAAGTTTGACACAAACATTAATCTAAATTAGATATTGATTCTAAATAAGGGATAGATTAGAAAAAAAAAGTAAAAAATATAAACTACATCAACTAAATTAGGACAAAAAAACTCTCTAATATTACAACTAAACTAGGACGGAAGGAGTATGATTTTATTAACTCGGCAAGAGACAAGTGTATTTTCTCAACACTATTTTTTTTTATCGTTGTTGTTGGAGATTTGAAAGCAATTTTTAACTTGCAATCACGTCATGTTTTGTCTGTGGATCGCATCAAGGAACAACCCTTCTAAATTTATGAAAGCCAGCAACCACTAGATGCATTGGCCAGTACTTAGTGTTTTCGTAATTTTATTGTTAAATATGCAACCTATTTGGACCATATAGTTTGGTATGTGGGCCTAAGTGTCTCAGTCCAATATAACGATTTTTTAGGATCAGCCCATTTTTGAGGGGACCCTTATCTACTTAGGTCATATATTCTATAGAGATAAGGGGTGTCCTAATATGATGAAATGACTAAGTTGTATCTTTTATTAAACCTTAACCCTAATGATATATAAACCTAAACCTAATTCTATCTCTACCAAATTTGGACCTTTTCATCTCTTTTTTTTTCCTCTTCTTCTCATCTTTAACCTAACTTAGTAATCATTAAACAATGGCTAAACCGATTGATGAAGTGATTCAACAAAATCCGGTTGTTGATAGTGGAGACAAAATCAAGACCCAAACGAAAGAAGCAAAGGATGAATCTTCCAGTTCTAATGTTAGAAGGTAATTCTCGACAAACCCATTCATTTGTATCAGTTTTCTTATTCTTATTTCGACTTGAAATCATGTTCAAAACGTAGTATTAGTGAAAATTTCAGTTAGGATCACCAGCCGAACTTTCTGTTAGGAAGAAGACCAAGAAAAGTTCGGCTGAGAATAACATTTAGGGGCTAGCGGAACTTTGGTTTTGTCATTGATTTTTCAATCTAACTTTTTTGTTTAGTGAAAATAGTAGGAGTTTGGTTAGATCGATAATACATCTTATCAACCGAACTTTTTAGTTCCAAATTGGGAACAAAATGTTTGGTAAGGAATATTTTTTTTCCATTTGCCGAACATTACTCTGTTTTGGTAATTTTTGTGTCAAACCTAGCCGAACTTTGTGATTGTTGACCGATATTTTTGTTCGGTTATTCGATAAATATCATCCATAGCCGAACATTCACATTGGTTTATCCATATTAGGCTCTGAAAGAAGGTAAAGGCAATGGAAAAGGAAAAGAAAAAGGAAAAAGCTACGATGACTGAAATGGGTGAAACTCTTTCTCCGGCTCGAAAGACTGAAATTCTTTCTCGTCCTCTTTTTAATTTATGAAAAGGAGTTACTCCTGAAGAAATATATCAAATGATGCTTGATGATCCGGATTTTTCACAAATGATGAACGATCCTAATTGTGAATGGAACAGTCCTGAAAATCCTCTCAACTACGTTGAAGTTCCATCTTTGGATAAAGGATCAGAGGCATAAATGATACGAAGGATGGAGGCCGATCCGACCTTTGATCCTCGACTCTTTTTCAGGCAGAAAGACTTTTCAGGCATAAACCCATACTACAACGAAGCTGGTGAGTACATAGCTCCAGTTGAGGAAGATGAAGTTGTTGATGAGCCTAAGGAGAAGGAGAAGAAGAAGAAACGAGTAAAAGTTGATGATACTAGGACCAAGTCGAGGGTAACAAGAAGTGGAAGAATTTCATGAGATCAATGGGATTGATCACTTTGAATATCTATGCTTTGTTTGTTTTTTTCGTTTTTCTCGGATGTTTTAAGTTATTTTGAACAATTTATCTGAACAATATGTAGTAAGTGATGAACATGGTATGTTATTTTGTTGTTGGGTTTTAATTTATGTTCTAACAGTATTATGAAGTTAGATAATAAGTGAATTTTCGTTAGCATCATTTGAATTTTTGTAAAAAAAAGATAAACGAACTTTTATTTTTCATTTGAATTATAGAGTTCGGCTAGTCATAACAAATTTCGAATTAGCCGAACAATTGGTTCGGTTTAAAAACCAAGTCTTCGGTTGCCATCGTTTAAATTTTTTTAAAAACAGAGAAATTTTCGTTTCTAAAGGGAATTGAATTCTTAGTTTCTCTAACTCATTTTGCACAAACTTGTCTTGTCTGTACTTCTATTTTTGACACCAATACTCTCTCTTCCTCCAATTTTTTGCATTTCTAGTAGCAAATGGAACCATTCACCGTTGAGGACGATGTAATGCTTGTTAAAGCTTTCATTCCGGCTTACCGTGAAAGGCCTCATGAACGTTATTCGATGTTTTGGAAGAGAGTGAAAGAATTTCATTTCGAATTGGATGGGAATCCTAAAAACCGTAAATGATAAGAACTAGCCAGAAGATTTGAAATGCTACAATACACGTTGCGAAGATACATTAGAATACTCCGTTGGGTAAAGCAATATCATCGCAGAGCTACTCCTGAAGGGAAAGTGAGTATTTAAACACGATCCTTTATCTTGTGAATGGAGTATTATTGGTTTTTAATACTAACTTGTCAATTCTTTAATTTTTATAGTGCTAGAGTTCAATCTCTTTGGGGAATACGTCATGGTGGAACAACATTCGAGCAAGAGTTATGTTATATGTATTTGAATACATATGCCCCGAGATTTCTTATACAACTAGAACGTGAATGGAGGTAAAGATAGCCGAACTTTAATGGTTTCAGTCGAATATTTTTAGTTTCCACACTTTTTGAAAAATGTAGCCGTTAGGAACAAGTACTATATATATACCCAACTACTAGTTAATCTTTAAAATCACATATTCATTTAAAAATGACAGTCACTAATGCTAGCTTTACTCTAGATGAAGATTTATCTCTTTGCACAAACTATGTGTTTTTTTATCCAAAGAAAGGTGAAAAACAACGTCAAAATGGTTTAATTAGTATGAGTTATTGGGGTAGAATTCTTGAAACCTTCTGCACCGAAATAGGTAATCCTAATAACAGGGATTGTCCAGCGTTGTTTCGTAGATTTCAAACTATAAGAAAACAAGTCGAAGAGTTTATAGCTTTAATTCAGGTTGTCAATAGATGTCGACTTAGGGGTGAAACCAATACTGATGTTGTAGTGCGAGCTCGAGAGGAATGTAGAAGATGGAAAGGAAAGTTTGAATACGAAGCTCATTATGACATGCTTCGTAGGTTTTTCGTAACACGTATGGGTTGTTGAAGATGCTAAAAATGTAATCGATTTCTATATTTGTAATTTTGTGTTAGTAGAAATATTGGTTTCTAGGTTTCTCATTGTGTGTTATTAGAAATATTGGTTTCTAGCCTTGTAATTTAGTGTTAGTAGCATATTTAACAAAAAAAAATTAAAACTCTTATGTAATGTTCGGCTAGATGTAAAAAGTTCGGCTAAGAAATTGCACATTCCAGAGTAATGTTCGGCTAAGGGGTTTCAAAACAAATCTAGCCGAACTTATGACACGAAAAATCCCTGGTGAAATCATAAATGTTCGGCTTCCTGTAATAAATAATTCGTAGACGAACTTCTGACACCATAAAACCCTAGTAAATTGTGTAAAGTTCGGTTACCTGCAATATTCTCTATATAACCGAACTTCTGAAATAAACTGAGCCTGGATTTTTTTAAAAGTTCGGCTAGAGTTTAAATTAATATTACTAGCCGAACATTACTCTGGATTGTACAATTACTAGCCGAACTTCTACTCTCTTTCCGAAAATTTTGTTTGGTAAAGTCGACATTGTACTGCTGCTAGCCGAACCTTTTACCAAGAGATAATACAATTTCAACAAAAAAATTTCTTTCATTCAAAATATATGATCTTCAAAGCACATTTAGTTCAATTGTAGGTCTCATTCACTCAATTACAATTGGTTGGGAATTATTTTTTCCTGAGACATTTTCAAAGTTATCCACATATCCATATTTGCCTCATATAAATTACACCAACTCTTCATATCGTCGGTATTAAATCCTTCCCAATAGGAAGTTTGGTACAACGGAGGAATTGGACATTCGGGTTTCAAACGGAGACCGATAAAGTGTTTACTTCCAACCAATGCAATGAACACTCTTCGATGCAGTTGGACACCTTTCTTTGGTAAGAGACCAAGTCAATAAGTCTCATTCATTGGAGAAACAATCCCATTTGGCTTCATCTAATTCATATTGTTTATCAAATTCCTCTTTCGCATTGGCTTGTTCATCTTTCGGTAGCTTCTTTATCTCATCATAACCTCTCTTCCTTGGAGGTAGAATTTGAGACTTGCACATATGCATCACATTACACCATATGTGGAATATAGATAGAAGATTATGTGTTAACGGGAAGACTACCTTTATTGGATTCATTAATGCGACTTCGCTATCGGTGACTATAACTCCAGGAATAACATCACCTCGGAAGATTGACTTCACTTGTTGCAGCGCCCAAGTGTAACTAGGCTCCTGCTCATCCTTCAAGAAACAAAAATCCACGCTAAACGGTGACTTTGTCGACGTGCGCCCAATAATATTCAACAATGGCTCTCGTATTTATTAGTTTTGTAAGTGCAATACATTATAAGAACTTGGTAAAAACATTTCTCCAACTGAACACACATCGGATGCGCAATGAAGAGATGTGTTATTTCTCCATCCGGACCTACTTGCTTTTGAACGACGTAGTTTTTCTGTTGTGCAATATAAAACAATTGCTGCATTACCTACCTATCTCTCCATTCCTTCTTTTTCAACGTCTCGTTTGCATTGTAAATGGTGGACAAAGAGGAGAGGTTATCCTTATTATCTTGTTTAATGATGTGAAGCACAGTAATCGGTGGAATACGCATTTTCCTCATCTTAGCTAGTTTCTCCATTTCAAGAGGGAAGATCCTTGCTGCGACTGAATGTCCTTCAAGATGCTCAAGACGTTTGTGGTTATGTCTACCTTCAACAACTTTGATAGAACCCATTTCCTCAATTTCTTGTTGAAATTAAACACAAGCTTGAACGGGCAATTGGTCTTCTTTGAGATAGTTACATTCTTCCTCCTGGTTTTTCAAATATACACATAACCCTTCTTCTTGTGGCTTTCAGGCTTACGACTTTTCTCACAAACCATTTCAAAGCGGGTTTTGTATATTTTCCATTCAAAACCAATACACACATATCCCGTTTTGCATGTTATCTAGCCTAACTTTTTGCTTCATCGGGATTATCCCATGTCTACATTGACCAAAACATAAAGTTACAAAACTTGACAATTTTCTTAGAAACACCTAAGTACACATAAATTGGTAACCTACCAAGTCATTTGCATAATGATACGATGTATCATCGTACATAATATCAACATGAGTAGGTTGATCATCCATAGGTATAGGCTCCAATTGGACCTACAAAATATATGACAATATTAGTTCGAACAAAAAAATACTACAAAGTTCGGCTAAGCATATATCTACATATTCACTCAAACATACAAGTTCGGTAAAGTCGATAAATCTCATATGAACCGAACATTTAAGTTCGGCTAGGCCATTTACAATCATACACTGTCGAATTTTGTAATTA